>CABFVX010002748.1:0-105083 GCA_902151425.1 Timema shepardi | reverse complement strand
ATATTGCGTGATCGATCGTCCTAGCACGAAGCTCATGCTCAGCCCGTACTCTGGCCGTGCTCAGCATCGTCCTTGCATACGGGCCTGAGTGCTCTCATACACCAATAACGTCCATTAGATTAAAACTCTGGGGGCCTAGAGCGAGCGAAACATCCTGTATAACTAGTTTGTGTATACGCTTAAAAATAAACAAAACTATAGATTTTTAGTATATTATATTTCTGTAAAAAATTGTTTACTCTTGAGTAATTTTAAGATCTGAACTATCTCTTTAATCATAATATTAAACACGACTGGTATACGCAATACATGACTTGTACAACTATACTTACTTTTGAAGCGACAAGGGTCCGTAACTTATTTGTGTATTCACATATTAAACCAATTGTTTTTAAAATGTATTTACTATTACAGAGAATACCATTCCAGTCATTACACTACCTAGGTTTCCTCACCTCCGAGTTGGAATTACTATCTTTTAGGCTTGGGTGCAGATTATCTATTAGTTTTTTAGCACTCAGTCTTACTACCCGTTCGGGCTATAGCTGTAAGCTACTATTTGCACTAATGGGCTAGGAATTAGGAATGCTTATTTTAGAGGGAATGCACCCGAATTTGCGTGGAGGGAAAGTGGAAAAGCATTTAGTAAAAATCCACCCTCAGTGCACCCTATTTGGATCGAACCCCAATCTTCCCGTCTTCGGCAGTCTAGCCCAGCACGAGAGTAGTGCGTGAGACCACGTGGTCACCGAAGCGGGTATCTATTAGTTGAGCTCTATTATAGCATGCCGATAATTTTATCATGACGTTAGTGTAATGAAACTATGTTCTAAGTGGTTGGACACTATTACAAGGAACCAAACAACTTTACCTTGTGGAGTTTTGAAAGCGTTCTTGTATCACAAAAATCTCAGATCATTCTAATAAATCTGTGGCCATAACATAAATTTTTATTACTAATTCGTGTTGTAGAAATATATTCACAAAATAAAATTTGACATAATTTCACGAATCACCTCCATATATTTAAATGATTATCTTAGCGAGAAAGAGAGAGAAAATAAATAAGTACGCCCTTTAGAAAGGTGAACCTAGAGACCAAGAAAGGTCCGGACCCACCCAGGTCGCGAGGAGCATATCGACTGAGCAGTTGACGCCCATTTGGTCAAGGTCACGTGCTAAGAGACGCCGGGATGGCGTGAGAAGAGAAATAACCTGTGCTACCTTTTATTTCCCATTCAGAAACACTTAGCATATTTCAATCTATTGCATTGGAATACAGGTGTCAGTAAGTCACTTTACTGTAATGGTGGTCCACAAATTACAGAGAACAATGATTATTCGATTAGAGCACAACCTTACACTAACTGTAGTTCTTATAGGGAAAGTGAAAGGGAAGTAACCGGACCACTTAAATTCTCGATTAAATTAGGAAATTAATTGAAAGTTGGCGGCTTCTTTTAAAGCTACATTTGTCGTGTAGACGGATTAAAAAATAGTTTTTATGCATTCTTAATGCAAGTAAGGGTAAAGGAACTCAAAGGCGATCTAAAACAAAAGTGGTTTATTAAACAATAGATGATTGGATTTTTTTTAAGAACATTGTACTAACCAGAATTAACATTTTACAAATTTGAAGGGCGCTACAACCACTTTTGATTCTAATTTTAACGTTAAGATTGCATTTAAGCTATGTGGGAAAATTGTTGTGATTTATGAAATTTACATCTCATAGTTGAAGAATAAATATCTTTATAAACGTTATATTTTATTCCCGCGGTTATACAAACCACCATAGCGTTTTATTGATATTATTCTATCAAACCCCTAACATTTCAATAAACGTGTGAAACCGCTTTACGTAATAGTGCAACATTGTTGAAGGCTCCTTTCAATAATTTTGTTTATTATTATGAAGTGTTAATTTTAAAAATCATAATAATTTTCTCACAAATTTTTAATGCTGAAATTAATTCAAATGTGGTGGATGCAGTCTCACTCAATAAAACATATATCGTCTATACTTTCCTTTACTTTTTTATTTTTACATAAGTTTGAGAAACAAGCTATATTTAGCTACATTATTAATCTTAATACTTCATGCTCGTTTATAATAAATGTTTACAAGTGGTCAAGGAATATTAAACTGGAAACCTTTGCTAGATTTGAAGGATACCTAGAATAGCTAAGTACTTTTTCGAATGATGTCAATAGTATTCAAATAGTTAAACTTCTGGTGCCGGGGTTTTGTTGTGTTTAATATAGTGTGCTGTCCTAGGCTAAGGTGGGATGGTAGGTATTGATATCTAAGGGCAACATTTGTACAGTTTTATAGAAAACATATTTTTTCAGCAAACAAATAATATAATTCTCCAGTAGAAACGTAAAAAATTAATTTTCTCACATGGTGACCTCAACAGGTTTGAACATCTTTCAAAGGTGTTCTGGAATTTAATAATAATTTCTTTTCTGAATTTTAAAAGTTTCTCATCTAATGCCGCTATGGTCAAGACAAATATCCAATAACTATTGTCACCATGTGAAGAAAATTAAGCTCTATATTTCTACAGGAGCAATATTTTATTTATTTTGCCGAAAAATACTGTTTGTCATGAAAATTACAAAAACAATGACCATTTCTCGCGTCCCCTTCCATCTCCTCCTTAGGATATTTGTGGTTCATTTATTTATATTACTTTACGCTTTACACTCAATTTTTAGTAAAATATCGTCATTGTTTAAGACAAAAACAAAAAATTTGTAGTTCCTAGAAATATATTTATACCAAAATTATACTATTATGGTTATGTCTGATAAACTTTAAATTTAGTAAAATAATATATTAAATTAAATTATTAAGAGTGTTTGATCAAAGAGAAAAATGATTTAATTTTTAATTTTAAATAAATATGAACTATTTTAATAATAATATCAAAATTTTCCCATCTGACGTTTATCTAACTATAGGATACTAAACATAAGGGCAGCTAATGAGTAATTTATAATTAATTAAATTTTAAAATAAATTATCTTTCTTAAATCTTTTAAATTTTATAAATTTGATGTTTAGTAGAGACTAGACTGCCGATAACGGTGAAATTTATATTCGAATCTCGGGCGGATGTATTAAGGGTGATTTTCCCTAAGTGGCTTTCCCCTCTCCCTCCAAGAAAATGTGGCTACACCTCCTCTAAATATAGAATTAATAATCCTTAAAACTATTAGCGTAATTAGTACATAAGTATATATCCCGAAATCTTAGTAAAATATGCCTCTAAAAAATGTAAGTTTAAAAGGGCCCACAGGAAAACTGTTTGAACAATGATCAACATTTTATTAAGTATAGATTTTTTTTTCATTCGCTCCTATCGAAGAATTGCGACGTTTCTAGTAAAAATATCTTGTTGCAATCTTCCGGCTTGTTGCAATTACACGTAACGAATACACGCTGCTAAAACAATGCACGACAATTTTACACTCTCTCTCTCTGCCAGGAAATGCGAATAGTTGGCTTTGACGTAACAGGAATTAATAATGCAATATTTAATGACAGAAGGATTTCTTTATTGAATTAATTATTCTTACATAAACAGACTAGGCCTCATTTAATCTATAGTAATTATCTAGATATATAATCGATATGTATATAAAAGTATAAAATGTACTATAACCTACTCTTTAATATATGTGATATAATATTTGTTTCTACAAGATAGACGTGAAGAGGAAAGTCTAGAGGAAATGCACATGCAGTAGAGTGGCGAGAAGAGAGGGAAAAACAGAGTGAAACTTTAACATTAAAAACCACCAAATAATCAGCTGGAATTTGAGTCCTAGCGTGCTAGACTTAATGCGAGTCTAGCTCCTTGGAACACTCGGCCATTACTATGGAATCTTTGGTTCAAGTCAGAGTGGAGATGAATGTGTTTCTTCACACAGTGAAAAGGAAGTTTTGTGAAGGCCTATGAGTGATTCGAAGCTTACTGTTAATTTGGCTACAGACACTAATAAATGCCTTTTATGATGATTAAATTCAACAAATTAATAGTTATTTTTTAACATATTAAAAATGTAGTTTATGTTTTAATTAGTTTTTCCATATTTTTAAAACTCTTTGTTCTAAAAAAAAATGCAAAGTGAAAGGTCTACTGTTCATTAAAAAGGGGAAAAAAGAACTGAGTGTATCATAAATTGTATCTCGTTAGACGAATAAGTAATAAGTTGTAACCGAATTCTGTTAATTCATCATTTGAAACAATGACTACTTTGTTTTAACTATCTCGTTCTTTTGACCATTTATCTCTGTGATTTGTTTCTCTATTGTAAACCGAATGGCTAGATGTGGGGAGGAAGATAACGCGCTGGCGGTGGAGGATGAAACCATTTAGTTACGCATGCCTTTAATTGCACTATCTCGTAGCTGATTAAAAAGAATTTTTTTAGCCCGATATTAGTGTAACCTAGTACCTAGATGACCTATTAGTTTCAAAATCGTAATGGCAGAAAAAACTCGACTGATTTTATTTAGTGACAATAATGCTCAACTATTATAATAATCCAAAAGGGAAGGGATCAGAAAAGTAATACAGATAAACTATGTTTTTGTATTTATCTAGAAATGAGGATTAAAATATATTTCATAGGATAACTACCCATAGTTGTCGTCTGTCTAGATTTAGGCTTAGCTTATCGGTTCTTGGCTTGGCACAATAGATAATTTCACAGTCTTAATGCGTTTAAAAGTTATCCAAATACTAATAAATCAAAAGTATAATTTAATTATATATATTTTACAAGTATCTTTATTATTTAAAAACTCTAGACTAGTTCTAATATTATTATTATTTGGGCTCAAAGACATGTTTGCACGAAATAAACCTTATTAACACCATTTAAATCCTAAAAACAACATTAAAATTAATAAAAGAAAAGAAAAAGTTCAGTAAATCTATGGCGATTCATAGGTTATAGATAGCTACGTGATAGAAGGAAGAATAAATGAACGCGCAAGGAAACTATACGGGGATATTCATAAAAAATAAAGCCAGAAAACTTCTCGTGCTTGGTGAAGTGACATTTAAACCTCACCCCCATTTTCCTAGCTACAAAAAGATGAAGTCTGTACTGAGGATGGTTTTCACTAAAACAAAATTCCACTCTCCTACGCAAATGCGGGTAGGTTACCTCTAAAATGATTCCTTACTCATCCCTACCCTATAACCCTAACTACCATTAATTCATACAACCTTAACAACCGGTAGTAAGATGCGGTGATAAAAATATATGAATGGGTATAATAATATTCATAAACCCTAAATAAGTGCATAAATGATTGGATTGTCTGTTACTTGGTAGGAGTTTAGGGGTGTCCTTCAGGTTCGATTACCGACATGCCCGAAAAATGTACCAATGTTGAAATTGAAACCTTCCTTTTTCACAGCGGGGCAACGACGACCAGGAAACTGGGTGTTATATTTGTTATAGAATTACGATAAGCTAGTTTTTAAGTTGATTTTGACCTAGTTAGTTGGCTCAGAAAGCGCACGTTAAACACACACTTAATTAAATAAAATTTCTTCAGGGAGAACTTGAACTCAACCTTGTGGAACACTAAGGAGCGTTCCGGTTACCGGTTTGATTCACGTTTAACGGGACGCATGTATTCGAAGCCGGTAACTTGAAATCTTGTTTTTTGTATAAAATCGTGCGCTTCAATAGATGGCGCTGTTTAAACAACGATTCGGCTGGTAAGTTTAGGAACCACCAAGGCCCGCGTATTTAAATTATCTACGCCCGAAATACAGGCAGCCCACCAGGCCCACGAGAAGAGCTGTACACTAAAAGTGACACCCACTAGCTTCTGTGGACGAACGGTCTAAGGAGTCACTCTCGTGTTAGTCTGGGCTGCTTATGATGGGGAAAACGGGGTTCTAATCCCGGTCGAATCTACTCAGGGTGATTTTTTTCTAAATAGTTTTCTAATATCCTTCCACGCAAATCTGGGTACATTAACTCTAAAATTCTTCCTTCTTCTTCCTTACTCCACTAAAGTAATTAACATAAGGTGCGTGTAGCCTGATCAGGTATTAAACGTGATGATGAAAAAACAACTAAGAGGGATTGTAGTCCTCGCCACTGAACCTATTCTAGAACAGTCTTAGATGAGCTTCTATATTATATAACAAGCAAATCAACTCGTTTGATCTCCAAGCAACATTGACATTTAAAAATACTGAAGGGGCTGCATTAAAAAATAAATGGTATGACAAAATTGCACAAACTTTCTCAAAATGTATATTAAAACTTTCAAGAACATTTTCAAAAATAAGTTTTTAATAAAATAGTCTTACATAAATTTTACTCTTAAAAACAATCCCATCATCTTGTTAATCACATAAATCACTCTTTATTAATAAATTTAAAACCAAATTGTTTGAATATGTTCAGAAAACTCAAACTTTCAAAGCTAGATCATTTATAAACTACTCTAAAATTATTTGCTATTCATAAAAATGAACACATATTTTTATTTGCCATAGAGAACTATTCACAAATTCCCATTTTGAATTCAATATTCAAAGTCAATTTTTTTTAAATTTTCTATAATTTGTTGTTAGTAAATTACCCTTAAATTATTTATTTTTAGATAAATAAAGATATATTATTATTATTGATATGTAAAAGAGTCTCCCGATACCGATTTGAAACAAATCGCCGAAGCCATTTTTTTAAAAATGCTAAAATCAAAATAAAGTCATCAGTAAACTATTCATAACCAACTTTTCCCCCAAAACAACTATGCAGCTTTATTTGTCACGCTTATGTCAACAAATTTTAAGCAAAATCACCATAACCATTCTAAAATAATGCCATTTTTCAAAAATAAGTTTTCAGTAAAGGAACATTTATCAAATCTTAACCCAATACCAAGAATACAGGGTTATTTGTCTTTTCAAACACCCACAAAATACATATTAGGAGCCAAATAGTTACTGCCATTAATTAAGTATTTCAGGTTCTTTGAAAAATCAGTAATATGTAAACTACCCATAAATGAAATTTTACCCCCCAAACAAGCCGGCACTGTTATTTGTTATGCTAGACACTCCCAAAATACCCATTTGGAACCAAATCATTAGCAAGATTTCTAAAGACTTTCTAGTTTATAAGAAATCAGTCATCAGTACACTACCCCTAAACAATTTTTTTTTCCCAAAAAACCAATTATATAGTGATATTTAACATGTCAAACCATACAAATCTTAGATATGAACTTTGAACAAAATTGTTAAAGCAATTTTCGAAAAATTTGTAGTTCAAAAAATTACTTTTCAGTAAACTACCCTTAATTCAAGGGTTAGAATAAATAAAAGGGTGGAATAGCCCTATAAAATCTAAATATCATGTTTAAACTAAATTCATCAAACCCTTTTGGATCTGTGGCTAGTAACAGACATACAGATATAACATCAGAATTGTAAATTCCATTTTTTTTGTTCGTGTTCACTATAGCAATTCTTTCTCTTGATATGAGAAAATAAAAAGTCAATACTGCCACCATTTCAACTAAAAATAGTTACAACTTTTTATAACAAAAAGAAAATTAGGATGTAAGCCTAAGTCACCCTCTAATTTTTTTTTTCAGATATTTTTCCCGTTTCTATCAGTGAGTCCTAAAAAAAAGTTGAAGATCTGTGTAAGGTTTTGAATATAATTCAAATAAATTAGCCCAAGGAGAACACTCTCAATGTTATACACAATATATATTATGACAAAAAAAAAATTGGGTCGCATTTTATATTGGTCAATAATAAATTTCATGGAATTCACATAATTCTGTGTTAAGCAATGTGTGGCACATGGGCTGCAAGTTAGGCATGTCTGCCTTAGAACATTATCCAAGGATTCAGATCTATACCGGCGCCTTGAACTCTTGCTAAAGGTGATGCTCTAGATCACGATATTGACTGGAACTGTGGTGAAATCACGTTTCAACTTCCCTAAAATGATTAGAGCTGTCAGTAAAAACTTAATATTACAGTTAGACACGTAACTTACTTACTTTATGGTATTAGTAACTCTAAAGATCATTGCCGCACTTACAAAAGTACTCTATCTATCCCTATGTTGAGCTAGTTATATCCAGTCAACCTCATTACACCTTACCCCTATCTTGAGCTAGTTCTATCCAGTCCACGTCATACACCTTATCCTGAGCTAGTTCTATCCAATCCACGTTATACACCTTATCTTGAGCTAGTTCTATCCAGTCCACCTCATTACATACTATTCCTATCTTGAGCTGTTTCTATCCATTCCACCTCATTACACCCTATCCCAGTCTTGAGCTAGTTCTATCAGTCCAACTCATTACAACCCATCTCTATCTTGAGCTAGTTCTATCCAATCCACGCCATACACCTTATCTTGAGCTAGTTCTATCCAGTCCACCTCATTACACCCTATCCCTATCTTGAGCTGGTTATATCCAGTCCACCTCATTACACACTATCTCTTTCAAGTACATTATAATGTGTTACTGAGTCTAGGTCTTTCCAATGTTAAAACTTCACTAAAACTATTAATTAATATGAATCAGAATTTTATAAGTGATGGTTGTTCACCTAACTAATCCTGATTATATAATAAAATTTAATAAAGTGAAGTAGATAGTCAAATTGAGCTGGATTATATGGCTTTGCACGCGAATTATCTACCATTGAGCCAACCTGATACGTACCGTCTCGGGATTGATTTCTGTATCCAGGTTGTAATTTTACACACAATTAAAATGATCAAAACTACTATAATATATTTATCCATCCAGTTATGCTAGCTGCATCTGTCACTTTAGAATATGTTACCAAACCCTATAAAATAACACTAATGGCATATTAAAATGTTATCAATGCTGACAGAATATATACAGTCTTATGTATTTGTATTTTATAAAATGCATTTAATAGCAGAACCATAATTTCCATTTGCCCAGATCACCACTATAGGAGTGACACCCTTCCTTGTTTGCCTGTCTACCAGCTCTGAGTGTCAGAAGCGACCCTCAGAGAAGGTAGTTGGCTTGTTAATACCTAAGAGTACCGATCTGTTGTCACAGAACATAACCTCTTTTTGTGAAAGTGTTTATTGGTTGTGGAAGGCAAATTGAGTTTGGAAAGGGAGTTGTGTAATTTAGTGTGTGGTCTGTTGTGAAGTATCTATATAGAGCCCTAGTACACTGTGATGGTAAACACGAGTGTATTTAGGCCCTATGTGTAGGATGTAGTGTGAAGTTCTAGAAGGGCTGAAAGAAAAATAACAAGATTAAGTTATGCACTGTGTGAAGAATGGATAAGTGATTGTGAGTTTATGAAATGATTGTTGAGTGGGGGGTTTATTCCAGTCTAGGTTTTTTGTAGAGCCTAGGCTCTTGGAGGTTGTACTGCCTAAGGTTTCTTATTATGGAGTTCTCTTCCAGCTGGATGTTTATTTTTGTAGAAGTTTATGTCATGTTTCGCGAATAGTTCTCTTAGAGTCTTGGTGCCAGTCTCTGCGTGGATGAACGCGTTGTTTGTTCCTGTGTTCACCCCCAGAATGCATCGCAGGACTCTGCTCTGGACCACTTTAAGCTGGTTTATCACGGTGGGCGCGGCGTAGCTCCATGACTCGCAAGCGTATACTAGTACCGGAAGGATTAGGGCTCTGTAGAGAATCAGTTTAGTTTGATTGTTCAGCTGTTGGCTCTTGAAGAGCGAGAAGTTCCGGACAAATACCCCCATTGCCTTCTTTTTGGTGTTCTCCACGTGGGTTTTCCAGGTCAGGCGGGAGTCGATGGTGACACCAAGGTACCTGAGTCCCTTCACGTAGGGGATAGCTTCGCCCAGAACCCTGAACTGGTCTTGTGGCTGAGACCTTCTTTTGGATATGTTGATGGCCGTGGACTTCGCTGGGTTTACTCTTATTCTCCACTTCTCTAGCCAGTCGCTGAACTGGTTCAGGTATCTCTGCATGTGGTTGAAAGCGTATTTGATGTTTTTGTGTGCCGTGAAGAAAAGGGTGTCATCGGTGAAAAGTCTCACCCTGACTTTAGGGTCTGTCGGAACGTCGGCGACGTACACGCTGTATAGGAATGGCGATAATGCGGACCCCTGCGGCACTCCTGCTTGGATCTTGTGACGGGACGATTTTTTGCCTTCCAGTTTGACTCTAAAACAGCGCCCTCGTAAGAAGTTCCTTATTGTGTGTATGTAGGTTTTGGGAAAGTTGAAAGAGATCAACTTCCGGAGGAGGCCGGTATGCCAAACCTTGTCGAATGCCTTCTCCACGTCCATGAGTACGGCGAGTGTCACTTCCTTCCTGTTGAAGCGTTCCGTTGTTTCTTCCACAAGGCTGGTGATAGGGTGAACCGTGGAGTGTCGGCTCCGGAAACCAAATTGTGTGTCAGGGAGTACTCGGTTTTGGTGGGCAAATAGCTTCAGTCTCTCAAGTAGTGTTTTCTCATAGAGCTTGCCAAGGCTGCTGAGAAGACTGATTGGCCTCCGGTTTTGCGGGAATTTTGAGTCCTTTCCCGGTTTTGGAATCGAGATTACGTCGGCCACTTTCCAACTTGGTGGGAAGTAGCCCCACCTCAATGCGGTGGAGAAAATGGCCGTCAGGAGGGTGATGACTGAAGCGGGGGCATGGCAGATCATCTCGTTCGTAATCCCGTCCGCTCCCGGGGCTTTTTTCTTTTTCAGGTTACTTATGGCCCGTTCAACCTCAGGTCTGGACACTGGTGGGGGTGGATCGCCGAGCGGTTCCTCGAAGAACAGATTTACCTCTTCTCTGATTCGGGTTGAGAAGTCTTCGTCTTGTGGTTCCATGTTTGCCGTGAATTGATCCTGAAGGGACTCGGCTATGGCTTCGGCTTTTTCCTCCGGTGTGTACGTCATCCCCTGTCTCCCGTGGATGGCCGGTGTTTTAAGTCTTTGGGAACTGCCTTTAAGTCGTTTGGTGATGGCCCAGATGTTGTCCCCTCCGTTTACGGTCTCTGAGACGAACTCGTTCCATTTGCTCAGTTTCAGTTGTTTAGCTCTTCGGCGGACTAGGGCCCTCAGTCTGTTGTAAGCTGCCCGATGCCTCGGGGAGCGAGAGGTCTGCCAGTCGTGTCTCGCTTCCCTCTTTTGCGCTATTAAGAGATTGAGGTCCGGGTGATCTCTCTTAAGATTTATTAATGGAGTTTCATAAGTGGTTGAGGTTCGTCGGGCTTCAAGGAGTGTTGCCGTGAGAAGAGCGATCGAGTGATCCACCTCTTCTGTAGTCCTTACTTCCCACTCGTCCGGTGTAGCTCTTGCCAGGGTGTCCTTGTACTTGGACCAGTCAGTGTTGGGGGTTTTTCTTCTGAGGAAGGAAGTCCGGGTGTTGGTGTTTACCAACAACCTACAGAAGATCGGGAGGTGGTCTAAGTCCAGTTCGTTTATTGTGTGTAGTTCTTCGGGGTGTTGGTTGAGGTCCGTGAGTATTAGACCGAGTACATCTGGGAGGTGTCTATAGTTAGCGGGATAGAAGTTTGGTTCTTCCGGTGCCAGAACCAAGTAGTTGTTTTGGGTAGCGTGTTGTGTCAGTATGCGGCCTGCTTGGTTTGCTGTTCGGCTGTTCCAGAGAGTATGTTTGGAGTTTAGGTCTCCGGTGGCAAAGAAATTTGATTTGGCCGTCAGCGCGCTCAGGTCTTGATCGGTGAAGGTGGCCGTAGGACTCCTGTACATGGCAGTGAACAATATTTCCCTCCGTGGTGAGGGGACTATCACCGAAGTCGCTTCTATGTTTTCCAAACCCGGTATGGTGGTGTGGTAATGGTTTAAATTTCTCTTTACAAGTACGGCGGTACCCCCGCCCCTTCCAATAGGCCTGTCCGTCCTGTGGATGTCGTATCCGGAAAAGCTCAGCCATTTGGTTGGTGTCAAGTGCGTCTCGCAGATGCGGGCAATATCCACCCCGTATGTTTGCAATAGCTGTTCTAGCTCATGGGCCTGTTGTATTATGCCGTTGGCGTTCCAGAACATAATGTTAATGGAGTCTTGTGGATGAGGATTTTGATTATTCATCATCATCATTGTAAAAATCAGTGACGGCTTCTAGAAGAGTCAGGGCCTTAGTGGTTTTGTCCGGAGCGGTTTTTAGCCTGGCTATGTAAAGTTTGAGGTGTGTAAGGAGTCCTGAAAGATTTATGTCTTTAAGTATTTGGAAGATATCAGTTATGTCAGAAGTATCGTTGGGGTTTGCGTCGGTCTCCCTGGGTTCTTTTTGGGGGAGGTTGACAACTGCTGCAGCGTATGACATCCGCTTGGTCTCGGCTGGGTAAGATGTAGTTGGTCTGGCGTCTGTCTTAAGTCTGTGTGTGACTTGTCTTGGTGGAACGGATACATCAGCTGGCTTTTGTACCCCTTGTTTCGGTAATGTTTTCCGTTTGTCCCGTTTTTCCAACTCCCTAATAAGAGCGGGACAGTTTCGATAATTTGCCGCGTGTTCCCCCTAGCAGTTAACACAGAGTGCCGGTGTCGTTCTGTATTTTCTTGCACATTCTGTGGTCAAGTGCTCCCCGAGACACTTGACACATCTAGGTGTTTGTGAACAATAGTTCTTCAAGTGGCCAAAACGTTGGCAGCGGTGGCACTGGAGTATTATGCTCTCAGATTTTTTGTAGTCCTCTATCTTGACGACTGTGTGATTTAATGCCCTGACTTTGTAAATCTCCGCTTAGTCTGTGATTTTTCTAGGGTACATACGAATATGGGGAATGGCCTCGGTGTTGCTAACTCTGGTGTGGATTTTGTGTACAGTTGCCTCACATTGATGGGCTTGAACCCCATTTCGGTGAGTTCTGCTATTATGGACTCAGTCAGCACGGTGGAGTGGAGGCCCTTGATCACTACCTTGAAAGGTCTGTCCCTCTGTAGCATATATGTGAAGTGTTCTAGGTTAGTTTCCTTTAAGACTTTCCGAAGTGTGCTGTAGTCCTTTAAGGAACTTGAAATAACTTTAATACCCTGTGGCGTGCAGTGGAGTTTGTACTCGTCCTTCAGGTTGGTTTTTAAGAGTTTGATTACGTTGTTGTACTCCGACGAGTTTGGAATTATTATTGGTGGAGTTTTTACCTTATTCTGTGCTTGAAACTCCTCATTGTGGGTGGCGTCTGATGACTCCATAGTGGGGACCTGTAGGGCTGTGTTATCTTTCCCACTGTCTAGTGGAGCGAATTTGTTGGTTACCTTTATTGCTTTGGTGACCGGCACGTCAACTCCTGGTTTGGTCCGGTGTTTCCGTTTTAACGATGAGACCGGCTCAAAGTTTATTATTGTTTGAGGCTGGTTACCTGTATTGTCTTGTGAATGTCCAGGATGTTGGTTAATCCGTGGTGCTTTTTGTTGTGGATTGAGGCTCCATGCTCTCATCATTTGACTCCTCAGACATGCTGTCGTCGTCATCCTCCTCGGTCACGTCAATGTCCGATCCCGTGGACATTTTCACCTTTGGTTGGCTCGCTAACACTTTCACGCGTTTTTTATTTTTGGTCCCGACCGGCCGGCAAAAAAACCGTCCCTAGCCTTCGCCGAACACGCAAAAAAAATTATTAAGAGTTTTCGGCCCTGAAATGAGCCGAAAGATTTTTCCGTTTAATTTCACCCAAGTTTGTGAAAAATTTAAACAGTTTATAAAGTAGTGACCCCTTAATCGGGAAAGAAAACACTTCACTTAGACACTTCACTAAAGCCTTAAAAAGGCCACCGAAGCACTTTAGTCGGTGATCGATGTGTTCCGCTCGGTGTCTCGATGTCAACTCCCGATCTCGATTTCGATGTCGATGATGTCGATGCTATAGGAGTGACTTTATACATAATGGTATATTAATGTAGTATTTACCTTCCCCTCTACCCAATAACGTAGGTGCCCTTTTATAGTATTATAAGCATCTTTATCCTATTTGTTAATCCATCCTTGTATCAAAACGCATATAAACTAAACAAAGCTGTCAAAAATGAAAACCATAGGACACATATCTTGACATAGAAATACATTTAACTATATTTAGTAGGGTGTGTGGAAAATTTTAAAATGTCGTTGTTGAGGGTAAAATCGCCTTTTCTTCGACTCCAACACCCGAAATAGCCTTCGTATCATCAAAACATTTTGAAGGAAGATTATTATTACTATTATTATTATTATTACCACCGCATCTTACTACCCGTTCGGATTATACACACTTACGCTAATGTGTAATGGTAGGGTGATTGTGAGATGAAATGAAGGACCTACAGTTTAACATGGGATCCGCACCACGGTAGAGACCTGGCATTCCACACATTCACAAGTTGTTATTAATACATGTCTTGTCAGAGGTGAAGGAAGGATTCGGTAATCAGATAAATCTGTGCCGAGACCGAGTATTGAGCCCCGGACCCCCAGCACAGAAGTCCAACACCTTACACCTGGACCACCAGGTCACCAAGGAAGAATAACACTTTGATATAATATAAACATACTTGAAAAATCTCACTAAATATGATAATTTCCAGAAAAGTTACTAAGCATTGTTTTATAACCAAGTTGTGATTAAATTAAATATAGAACGTGAATACAAATAAAACATGTAGGTAGGTAAAAAAAAAGTGATTGCATAAGTTTTAATATCCTCAACATTATTTTATTAAAAAGAAGAATACTTGTTACGTTTTAACACCAAGAACTGGCGAGCACTTGTATGAAGCAAATAAAATATGACATCCAAAACTTTTTAATTGTGATATCTTCCTTGTTTGTATTCAATTTACAGCATATGTATCCAAAACTTAGAGGGCCAAAACATAAAGTTTCTCCCATGACAATCAAATTTATAAGCGCAGAAGATATTAAAAAACAACGTTTAGAAAAGCGTAGTCATTAGAATCAAACACCTTTTTTGGGGATTTACTTTCTCTAGCAAATCCATCACTTTCTGAGCAGATGTTTTCTTGAATTATAGCGAGAACGATTCACTATTAACTGCGAAGTTAATTTATTTTTTACTAGGGGTATTGAATTTATACTTTTAGAAAACATTAACTATTACAAGTACATGGCTTCTACAGTAATACTGTAATTTTTATTATTATTGTTTTCTCTATTAGTAACTTTATATGGCTTGAGTGAATATAACGAGAAAGATGGATATTAAAGTCATGTGCTAGCATTATAACATTATATAGAATAGGAAATAACATTTTCTGTAAATCAATGTACATGGATGGGAATCGAACCCTCCTCTTTAGATTCAGGAGTGATAGATACGGCGCCAAAATATCAAGTTGGTCTAGTAGAATTTCCGATGACAGAGGGTCGGTCTACTCGTAACGTAATGTTTACAGATATTTTTTTTATCTGCATCGCTTTCCATTCTTCCTCACCACAATTGCGACGTTTTTTCTTATAACATCTTCCTAAACCCTACCACATTATTGTTTTAGAACGGAGACATCTAGGTTGGGTGCTAGAAAATGGTAAACAAATAAACAAAGCAATGAACACATGTTTAGTCCGAATTTTTAAATGGTGTTTAAGTGAGTTTTAATTTTCTTCTTCAAAAATAATTTTACTAACCATTTTGTGATCTTTGCATTATGAAACTTTGGTTCCAAAACAAACATTTGTTGGGGATCTTGTCTAATATTTTAATTGCTATTCAAATAAAACTGATATTTACTAAAGTTTTAATTATTTATCAGTAAAACCTCAACCACATTATGTTTTTAATACAATTACAATATTTAGGAAGGTCTTCCACGATGCTTATTAAGGGACAAAACTGTGTTTATTAAAAATACTGATACTTTGCTAACAAACAAAAATTAAAATTAATTCAAAGATAGCTTTATTACCCTTCATATTAATCCAAACAACTAGGTTGGATTCACCAAAGGGTGCCGAAATTAACCAAATTTATATTTACCATGCTCTCTTTAGAAAGCTGTGATATGAAGATCTAGAATCTGGCTGTTGTGATTTGTTCTAGAATAGAGTTGGGATAAGCCGCTAATAGTGTTTACAAACATTAACCACGATAAAAAGTGTGGACGTCATGGGAGTTCTGCTACCTCACTTACATTAGCAGGCGGATGATGCCTGACAACGCATGTTCAACGTCATTATGTAGCAAGAATTTCTCTAATTACTTTGACGATGATCACAATAAAGCCACCTGTTTCAATGGCCGAATGGTCTAACGCCGAGAAGAGAAATCTTTTGGCGTTGGAAGGCTGCATGTCACTTCATGGATTCCTAATAAGACCGCAACGCACACATCATAATTATACAGTAATTTTTTTCAAAATATAATAGTGTGGTAATCATAAATAAATATATCGATAAGAGGCGTTAACTTTTTAAAATATTATTCTTTAAACATAACTATTTTTGTATTATTTTAATAGCACCGCATCTTATTACCCGTTCGTGTTATACGCTTAAGTACTAATAACGCTACTGGTTTTAAATATTAGGAAGGCTATATTAAGAGAAAGTGTAACCGCATTTGCGTGAAGGGAGATCGGAAAACAATTTCAGAAAAATCCGCCTCAGTACACGAGATCGATATTATAACTTTGATTTCCTAGTCATCGGCAGTCTAGGATACTGCGAGAGTAGCGCCTTAGATCATGAGTACACCAAAGTGATTTTTTTATCAATTAAAATACACGACTTTTGGAATGATTAATTTTTAAACAATGAAGGGAGATAGTTGATTTTTTTAGATTGTGAAAATGCCACAATCAACACCTCAAAAAGTCGCATCTACAGTCCCCATCTACAGTCTAAGGGTCACTCTCGTGTTGAATTGGTCTACTAATGACGGGGAAATCGGGATTAGAATCTCGATCGAGTTTACTGAGGGTAGTTTTTCATAAATGGTTTCCCACTCCACGTAAATGCGGGTAGATTATCTCTAAAATACTCCCTTCCTCATTCCTACCTCTTTAGAGTAGTTATCACATATGTGTATAACTTGAACACCGAGTGAGGTAGTGACAAAAAAAAAACTATAGATCCTTGGTTAAATAATCGTAACATTTTTTTCTTATAATCTATTTGAGAGTTTCGGGGAATGTAAAAAATATATATTTAGCGATTGATAGTTGGTTTACTTAAGTTTAGAAATCCGGCGAAATCGTTTATTTAAATTATATATATCATGTATGTTTCATCAAATATATAATTATATTGAAAAATTTACTAAACAGCTCTATAAATGAATAGTTCTTTTATTTAAAAATAACTTATTTTAATCTTAATTCAAACTTCATGTCTTCGTCCGGCTTATTAGCATATATATATATATATATATATACTAATGAGAAAGTTAAAATTGAGAGGAGATACACTAGCATTGGTGTAGTAGGAGGGTGGGAAACCACTTATGAAAACACACTTTAGTATAGCCAGGATTTTAGCCCAAACCTCTCCATCCCCTGTTAGCCAGACTATATGAAACTGTATCCACGTGTCCATTTGTACGAATCCGGACAACTGGGCGCCGCCAACTGGGCGCCGGGACAGCTTGGCGCCAAAAGTAACCCCACTTTTTTCCTTTTTTAAAAAGTGATGAGTAAAAACAAAAAACACACCCCATTTTTTTCTTTTAAAAAATCACTTTTTGGCACTTTTTTCTTTTTTAAAAATCACTTTTTTAATGCATTGCAATATTATGCGCAACACCACGTAAAAACGAAATAATGTCTCTATTATTATAGTCCCTAACTAGTCTTAAAATTCTAGCATCGACTTCTCGATACTTTCTTTTTTTCGGCGTAGGCTCATGTCCAGCTATAAGATGTTCATAGTAGATATCTCTTGCAGCTTGTACTTTACGTAGAGCATCAATAAATGACTATATTATGGGATGTTGCATGCCCAGCTCAGTTCCTAGCCTGCGATGTGCAGCTTCATCATGATTGTTAGTACGATTGTGACACGATTTTTTGTTCCATTTCGTCCAAACCACTCTGGTTGACGAAACCTAATGAAGTCAAGAAGCAAAAAGTAATGGTAATGGGTCGAGTGAGCGAATTCTAAGAATACGCAAATAAAAGCTCGTAACACCTGCACCGCATATCTATGAACTAGATAAGAGAAAAGTAATAAAAATNATATCTATGAACTGGATAAGAGAAAAGTAATAATAATGGGGGGGAGGGTGGGGGATAATTCTAAGAATAAACAAACCAAATCTCGTCGCACCTGCACCAGAAATCAGTCATAGCTTGAAGGTATTATAATATCGGTGATATTATTTTAATTTTTACATAGGGATGCACATAAATGCTACTTATTATTCCTCTTTAGTGGTTTATTTTGCGCACAATTCTTATTTTTCATTTTTTGGGGAGTTTTTTTTAGAAATGTTACTATATCAAATAGACTAATTTATAATATAAATTAATTAAGTTTCCTCTACTAAGATTATTTTTTTAAATACTCCAAAAAAATGATATGATGCTGCGCTGAAAAATATGATTGATTAAAAAAAGTTCATTTTTAGTTTTTATCCATCACTTTTTAATTTTAATTGAAAAAATATGAAAAAATGGTGCATTTTTTATTCTAAAAAATTGCATAAGTTAATAGATAAATAAATTAGTTTTATTTTAGCGCCCAGTTGTCCCGGCGCCCAGTTGTCCTGGTGCCCAGTTCGCGCGCGCCCAGTTGGCCGCGCCTAGTTGGCGGCGCCCAGTTGTCCTAGACCGCCATTTGTACGGGTAAGGGCTGTTTACCAATCACTTGAAAAATTACCCGAGGAAGTAAATGGTAAAGAAGCTGTGATTTAAATATTTAAAAATACACTTTCTAAGAACGCGGTTGAATTACTTCACGACTTAAATTCTAACTTTTTTCATCAAGTCTTAGTACCCACTTGGGCTATTTGCATATAATTATATTAATGTGCTAAAGATAATGAAGGTATAATTTATAGCAAATTTATCCGTATTTTCGTGTAAGAAACGTTGGGAACATTGGGATCAAACACCCGTAATACACTCAGCGGAGATTCTAACCCCAACTTACCCATCACTGGCAAAATAATCTAAATGAGCTGGACGTTTAGACCATATATATATCGCCCTCGGCTTGGATGTCTAACTTAAAGTGGGACATAATAATTTGTGACACTCTAAGAAAAGAGACACAAGGCAAAAACTGTCAAACTAATCAAAAACTGACGAAATGTTTATTATATTACGTGAATCTATATTGAGACTATTTGAGGGATACTAGTCAAACTTCATTAGGTGAGTTGTTTGGACTAAAAATTCAAAACAAACGATGTAATTTATTAAAGGTCAGTGTTTTATAGAATAAAATGGTATGTCTAATTGTATACCCTTTCCCCAATATTTTTACTTTTATTTATTTTTTCTTAAAGAAGGCCTAGTGTTACTATCTTGTTCTAAACACCAAACCTCGTCAGTTTAAAAAAAAAATATTTATTTATGAAATGAACTCTTACACATGTAATAAATTATTTTTTCCATCATTTGTGTCCAATAGAATTCTCTTGGACTCATAGATGACTCACCACTAGTATATAAAACCGAATTCCTAAATTAAAAAAAAACTGTAATGTGAATGAAACGTTGTCTAGTTTCTCTAATAGTAGTATAATAGTACTATAAACTACGGTTTGATACATTTTCTATAGCCATTTTGAATAGCTTGTATCATTACTGTATTGCTTTCGAATTTGATATACAAAATATCATAGATATGTAGAAAAAAAAAATCTCATACACTGTAATAACAATATTAATTATGATTTTCTAGTGAAATATTCAAATAAATGCTATTTTAATATAATTAAAACCATTATCTTCTATAACTCTTGTAAAAAGATTATTATGATGGATTAAATAGCCAAGCTATTATATTTGTTAATTACAGCAATAACTGCATCTAAAAATCACGTTCTTTGGAATAAAAAAAGATCTTGATACGGAACTCGAACTAAGGACCTTTGGCTTATTACGCCATACTAAGCCAAACGTCCTGAACTCGCTTCCCGTGTCCAGGTGTCATTTTTCATTTTAAAGTATATAAAGGTTATTATATTGCATGACACATCAATATGTTGACATTGAACAGATTGTGTATATCAACATATTTTGTAGGGAGGATTGTAATATAGTTATTATGTTTGGGTAGAAAATTTAACAGACAGGAACCAACTGAAACGGACAATGTACAGTACAAGAGGGATTGAAATATGGTCAAAATAGCTATTTGAGAATTACTAAAGTTTCATAAATTTGTCTTGTAGCTGTCAGTTTGACATATATAATAGCAATGCTGATAGAATTTTCTTATTAATATAATATATGATGAGACTAGGCTATAATTAACATTTCTATTTCTATTGGTAAATTATAAAAAGTATGAATATTAATAATAATAGAGAAAGATCCGAAATACATTTGAAACAAAATATAGAGATAAAGACTAAGTGTAAACACACAGCTAAAATGATACGAAACAAATTAAAATTAATAATTATTGAAGCAATGAAGGATAATATTAATTGTATTTAGTAACTAAATAATTAATTGATTTATTTTATTCATTAACCATTGAAACAATCAAGTAGATCATTAGTTTAATTAATGATTATATATAATAAATTCTTAATTGGTTTCATTAATGATTAATTTATTTTGTCTCGTGTCATTGTAGCTGTGTATATATACTTTTCATTTACCTGTATGTTATATTTCAAATTTATTTCAAATCTCTCTATTATGTAAATATTCTTTCTTCTTATAATTTACTAATAATAATCTAAACACTTCTTATATCCTATTCTTATCGTATCTTTAATTAACTTTCCTTAGTTTAATTACTTTAAGAATGTTTTCTAAAATGTAATATTAATACACCCCATAGTTTAAAAATTGTCACAAAAATTAATCCAAAGCCCATATCTCTACCGTGATGTTGCTACAGATGTAATTTGACATCATTGATAAATATTCCAGACATCTATTACTAGTCTAATACTACTTCTAATACTGATTTTAATATAAAAACAATAGTGTCCTAACTTTATCGCTAGACCGGAAATCTCGGCGATAAACGAAACGAAACGGTACGTTCAACCCTAATAATACCCGCTCGTTGATTGTTGTCTTATAAAGTTGTTGTCCGCACCTGACAGCTCGTAACACAGACGTCTAGAGAGAGTGAGTTGGAAGGACAGGATAGCTATCGCTGTCCTGTCAAGCGATTGTTAATACAACTGACTTCACGAGCTTCCTCTAATTAAATGCGAAGTTGAGGTAACCCAAATGGGTGCTACTCCCATGGAATGACAGTTATGAGGCTGAGCTTACAAGTGTGTTTTTAGATTTATTTCACACAAACTGCTCTTTTTTTATTTGTGTAACTACTGTGCTTTCTGAATTAACATATTCTTTTTACCCACCTCAGTGGTCGCTTGGTCTAACAAGCTACTCTCATATTAGTCTAGACTGCTGATAACGGGGAGATTGAGGTTTGAATATCTGTCGGGTGTACTGAGGGAGGTTCGCAAAAAAAAAAAATAATCCACTCTCTCTACAAGAAGATGCATGTACACTTCCTCTAAATATAACCTTCATAATCTCTGAAACCAATAGTGTAATTAATACATAAGTGAATAACCGAACGGGTAGTAGGATTCGGTGCTTTAAAAAATATGATTTAGTAAAATAAACATTCTTACAACATTTCCTAGTACATCAACTCTTTTCTGAACAATTATGTGTGCATATGTTGAAAGACCACACCTTGGCACGGGAATCGATCCCGGGATCTTTAATAAGCTCTATGAGGAATGCCAGGTCTCCACCGTGGTTCAGATTCCACATTAAACTGTAGGTCCTTCATTTCATCTCACAATCACCCTACCATTACACATTAGCGTAAGTGCGTATAACCCGAACGGGTAGTAAGACGCGGTGCTAATAATAATAATAATAATAATAATAATAATAAGCTCTACTGAGATCTCGAGGATTGGTTCCGTGCTCAGTATCATTATTCCCTCGTAGTTTAAAGCGGATTCAATTCTGGCTGTGTGAGATCATCATCTAATTAGAAGATATTAGAAACACCGCTACAGTATTCAATTGTCACAATCCCGGTTTCGATTCCTGTATCTTGCGTATAACCCGAACGGGTAGTAAGACGCGGTGCTAATAATAATAAATTCCTGTATCTAGGCATCATTTTACTATTATATTTAAATGAGTACCAACGGAACGGCCATAATTCTTTCTTTATAATTAAATCAATGTATTTTAAATTCTTTTAGCTATCCCTATAACAATTTTAAGCCTTAAATGGTAAGATTCTAAAAAAAATAAAAATTAATGCAGTTTAAATATTTTGTCCCGCCCTCAAAATCTTACTAACCGTCTGAAATATCAACATATTTACACTTACGTTTAGGGACAAGAAAGGTAAAACTTGAGGAAGTGTACCCACATTTTCGTGGAGGGAGAGTGGGATACTGTTTAGGAAGAATCAATTTATTATATATAACCAGGATTCAAACACGGATCTCATCGCAAACAAACCACCGATGAGGGATCTTAGGTCACTGTTGTTAATAGTAGCTACCAATAAATATAATATCAAACATGTGACAACAGCGAAGAGAGGAGGAAGTGTCAGCAACAAACGTTCGAAATAAAATCTGCAATTTTATATTCCACGGCGATTTAATACCCATTCGGGCTATTCACATTTAATTTCACAAATGGGTAATGATGAGGGAGGTATTAATTGATAGTAAATGTAGATAGATTTCCGTGGAAGTAGAGTGTGAAACAATTTAATACATAAAGGCCCTCAGTACATCAAGCCGAGATTTGAACCTCAACCTCACTATCGCAGGCATTCCATACCAAACAGGAGCCATGTTTAGTCCACTTGTCGACAGATCCGGTTATTTCTCTGCATATTGATCCAAAAGCGGCACTATTATAAAGCGCCCTGTACTTTGTTTTGGGCGGCATTCAACCGTTCACAAAAGAGAACATTTTGCAATGGTCTATCAACAAATTGTATTCGTTCGTTGCAGTCGGCCATAACTAAAGGCGATTGTATATTGATTTGACTGGCGATTTTGGGGCGATAATAAGTGACAAGTGTTACGTAGCTATGTCTAGCTAGACCTCGTACTTTCATTTCTGTAAGGCTGGGTAATTGTTTGCGTGTGATAGATACAATGTCCCGGGTAATAAGGTCGCGTTCAACACATGTTTCACGACACGAATATTTGATAATCTTGCAATAGGATACGTATTTAACAATCCTTTTACTGAACAAACAATGAACGAGGCTACAAGGTCTCACGGGAAATTTATTGGAAGGTGATTCAAAGGGAAAGTTTGTAACTCTAACAGACTTTGTTGATTTCCTTTCGTAAAACAAACATAATATGTCAGGGAGATTTTCTGGACCGCACATGTACATTTACTACCTGTCTTAGCTATCTGGATAAAAGTGAATTTGAAAGAAACGTGAGCTAAGGCCTGCATTTATTATAGTTTTTATATAAAAATATATTTGGCAGAAAAAAGACTTAAGTAAATTTGGTTAGTTTAATTTACTACATACATTTTCTACAAACTTAAAAGTTTTTGAATAGATTTTTATTAAGAAGAGAAAAAGTTCTAGTAAAATAAACAAGAACTGTTAACATTCCTATATAAAGGCTATAGGTAATTAAAGTAAACGTACCCGCTTCCGTGGCGTAGCTAGCTAACACGCTAGTTTCGCGTTTAGCTAGACTGCCAAGAATGGGGAGATCTAGGTTCGAAACTTAGTCGGGTTTACCCTTAATGTTTTTCCACTCCCCCTCCACGCAAATGCGGGTTCCTTCGTCTAAATTAAACCTTCCAAATTCCTAACCCATTAGCCTAACTATTGCTTGAGCGTATAACCCAAACGGGTAATAAGACACAGTTTTAGGTATAAACTAAACGTATTTACTGTATAAATATCTGATTTAGTTTTCCCAAAAAGGTATTTTTTTAATTCTTTTAAAAATACATGTTGCTTAGTTCTTGTTTTTTTCTACCCTATTTGCAGGAAGAAGAGTGGTAAATAATTTAAGAGAGAAACACTCCCCGCATTTGACCAGGATTTGAACCTCAATCTCTCCGTCACTGGCAAGTCAGATTAGATGTTCTCGACGCCTTATTCCGCATGCCCATCACTGTGGGTCGTTAAAGTTTAGAATAATATCTTATAATAGTGCTGGAGGTAAGGTAAACGATCACCACAAGTTTAACCCAAGACGTTCAACCAACCCCGTGACCACAAAACTGGCATCATCATCAACTGTGGCCGGGTCAGTTTAGTCAAATGCCTCCATTGTCCTCTACTTTATTCGTCCTTTAATTGATTCTATTCTTCTCCTTTCACTTGCACACTTTCAGTTACCTGCTCCTCCCATCTCCTTCTTGGCCTCCCTTACAGTATTTTCCCTACATACTATCATTCTCTTCGCCACCCTCTCCTTATCCATCCTCATTAAATGACCAATCCATTTCAGCCCTACTTCATCTACTATCGCATGTACTCTCTCTACCGCCACTCTTTCCCGTGATCAGAACACTGTAATAACATTTTGTTTCGCTGGGTCGACAGTAGGTTTAGTCTCTCTTTTCAGAAACGTAATATCAGCTATAGACAACCTACGCTCCAGATTAGAGCTGCCACGTGACTATTTAAGCTATAACATTGATTTTTAACAAAACTGCTAAAGCTATTATCAAAAAGGGCAGATTAAAAAAATTAATCATCAGTAAACTACTGTAAAATGAATTTGGTTTATTAAAACAATAATATTTACTTATATTACTAAACACCTCAGATACCCATTTTAAACCAAGTCATTAGAGATATTTTTAAAATAAGTTATTTCAAATTTAAAATATATTGGTCATCAGTAAACTACCCTTAAACATTTTTTTGTTCACAAAATAGAAAACTACAATTTTATTTATAAAGTCAAACACTTCCAAGATAAACAATCATCTTAAACAAAATTCTTAAAGACACTTAAATTTTTTTATAATTTGTTGGAAGTTACTCTTCGGTAAACTGCCATTTAACGAGTATTTACCCAAAAACCAAGTACACTTCCTAGATATAATTTTTAAATTTTCAAAAAATGTGTAGTCTAAAAACATCACTAATTTTTATGTTAGCTTTAATTTGTGACTAGTATCAAAATAAAGAAAATATCCTGAGGTATAGCTTTTAGCACATAAATATCAAATTTGATCATAATAAATCAAACCGTTTTGGATCCTTGGTAAGGGACAGTCTGACAAACACACATAAATATATACATGGATCCCGACAGAATTATAAAAAAAAAATTGGGGGGATAGGGGAGGTTTGTGTTCACATAAAAAGTAAATATTCATCATAATTTAGAAATAGTTTTTTTTCACGATTTCATTACTTTCTCTTGATTTGAGAAAGTAAAAACGTTCCTTATCAGTCGTAACGCATAAAACTGTGTTGTTCGAATTGCACGCAGGCAAAAGTGTCGATCTCATCTACTATGTTTAGAGGGGGTTGGGATTCGTATCCAGCTAGATTTACTGAGGGTATTTTTTTCATAAATGACTTCCTACTCTCCCTTCACCATAGTACAGTTATATTTCCTCTAATTTTTATCTTAATTATTCTTAACCCATTAATTTTAATAATATTCGTAGTTAATTGCATTAAGTTGATATTTGATGTAAGGAAAATATTATATCCAGAATAAATATTGTATATATACATAATATTTTGACGCAAAGTTTTTTTTTTTTTGCAAAAATATCAAGTTATTTCCAAATATAAAATAAGTTTATGTAAGATATTACAAATATAAAGAAATATTCATTCGCTTAATTAAATACAAATAGCCCTAACAGGTAGTGAGATGCCGTGAAAAATAAATAAATATAGGGCCTATTCAAAGTTTTCTTACTCTCCCGCAACCCCCTAAAGATAAAATTATTGTGATCGTTAACAAAATGGAATTCGAGAATTTGATGGGTACGGACGTTTTATGACCTCCCTTACCCATCCCCTACTGAACCCGAAAAAGTGTTTTTTGTAATGTCTGTGTGTGTGTCTCGGACTAGAGCAAAGTTCATTTTACTGATCTGGATAAAACTTGTTATCTAATGTCTTCATAAGGTTCCCTCGAGGAAATTTTGGAATTAGCTATCTAACTCTAAATATGCAGTAGTTTAATTAAGGGCGGCTATATAAGAGAGAGGAATTGATTTTCTCAAAATCGACTATAAAGGTTTTTAATTAAAATTTTCCACAGGCATTGTTTAATATTACATTCAAAGTGGCTATTTTTATTTATCCCTGAAAATGACTTTGAGGGTACTTTACATAAGAAAAATTTCCCATTTTTATCATATCTTCGTAACTCTTTCAAATATTTGGTAACTTATCATTGTAATGCTGTAATACTATTAAAACTAAACATCTTTTAATTGAAATATATTTTTATAGAACCAATATCTTATGAGCTATAGGTTATATTTATATTTTATGGAGGTCTTTTGCCCACCGATGTGGGTTGGGTACGGAACTTTCTTTTCCGGACTAGTTCAACTATCATAAAAGTGAAAATTACCGTGAATATGCAATATTATGAGAGTTTTAACTTCGTGTCTCTACCTACACGGTATTTGGAGTGATACTCTGTATAGGAATTGCTGGAAGAATCTTTTAACATAATTTAAAATTCTACTTCATTAATATTAGCATATTACCGTGAATACTCTGTGGTACATTTAGATCATTCTGTTCCACACAATGTGAATATATAGACGGGTTGAAAGGAGGGAGAAGAGGAGGATATTTTCTATTCATATTCCTTGGTGAGCTTCTCTTCCTGTTCATTTGTAAGGACTCGACATGATTTAGATTCACGTGTCCGTTTCAAATTGTCACCGGAGGCCACGGGTCTTCCCAAAAGAACTTGATTTTTATATTTTGAAAGGAGGAGCCCTGGTATGTGTGGTCATGAAATGCATGTGCTTGTCATCAACCTTGACGTGTCTGATGAATAATTGTTAGGTGATATAATATGTAAGAACCAGTTAATTTTCGTATGTTTATATCTAGACTGAGACAAGTTTTAATTAAGGTTTCATGTGTGAGTGACAAAATGGGACAAACTATTCGGACTAGGTTTTATTACACTGTACTTTAATTTTTTGCTACACGTCTTATCACCCATTTATGTTATTATTATTTGGTCTTCTGTCATACGGCAGGTCCATTACTTTTGTCAGTGAACTTAGTCCACGAATGCGCTCTGTCCCCTGCCTCCTTCTTCAGTTCCCAGAATTTTCTTTTTCCTTCAATCATCCAATATTTTAATCCTCCTTCCTAAGCTCGTCTTTTTATCTGTTTTTTCCTTCTATGATGTCATGCAGAAGACAGTTCCTCCTATGAATGTGCTCGATGCAGTTGTTTTTTTTTACCAAAGAATCACCTCCAAAATGGTTCTCTTTTCATCCACTCTTCTTAGGATTTCTTCATTTGTCATCCTGTCTATCCACCTATTCTTCTCAAAATCTTTCCAGCACAACTATGGTATACGCATTTAAATAGTGTACGCCGGGTGTTATTACTCATTTAGCCGATCCGAATATTTACCTTAATGGTATAGGAATATGGAAGGAATAATTTAGGGGAATTTTACCCCCATTTGCATGGAGGGAGAGTGGAAAACTATTGAGAAACAACTAGCTATACCCGACCGATATGAGAACCTCGAACTTCTTGCCCCTATAAGTCCGGCTAACTACGAGATTGATGACTAAGGTCTTAGAACATTCGACCACTGAGCTTGGCATCTATATATTTAACTAGTTATGCTAGTTATGAGGTAATCATGATTTAGAAGAAATTTACTCTCTTTTGCGTGGAGGGAGGATGGGCAAACTTTTGGGGAAAAGATCACCCTAAATATATCCAGGTGAGATTTGAACCCAGGCTTCCCCATCATTGACAAATAAGATCATGAGAGCCCGACATGTTTTCCTCGCGCACACCAATGCGAGTGTTTCGTTGTATCGATATCCTTTTTTTTTTAAGGGATGATGTGGATTGGTGTTTCAATCTAGAGAAGGTTATTCAATCAAGTTATGAAATTCATTTTGTGGTAAGCCCCTCTAATTACTGTGCCCAATAGGGAATAAACTCTTAGAACTGGCTCATTATAGAACTCAACACCTATAATCTTCGATAAAATGAGTGTTGCGTGGCCATACGCAGTAAACCATAAAACAAAAAACTTGCATCTTAAATAGGGCTGAGGTGTTTGCAGGCTGCTAAGGAAACATACTCTATAGTTATGCAGTTCTTATTTCCAATTAGCTGTTGCAATACAATCTCAAACTTAAAGGAGTGAGACGAAGGCTCAGCGTGAATGAATAAGACTTTTTGGTTCATGCGTCCTCGTTATTCGTTATTATCTCGACCGGATTTCACTCCATGGTTGGTTTTATCACTGCGTCTTTTATTTCCCTCTATGTATTAATTCGGCTACATTCTATTAAGTCAACCCTTATCATAATAAATCCATTATATTAAATCGTTGATAACATTATTTAAAGGTGGGATAGAAGAGAACACGAGTACAGGTCAGTATTTCTTCAGATTCTATAAGAAATAAACTTTTTGGGCAAAAATAGATCAAGTAAATAAGTTTAGTTTAGCTCTATACATATATTAATCTAAACAGTCCTTGAATTTTTTTCAACAGCATGATGGAAGTGATAAATACATTTTCTCTTAATTAAAAAGTTTATTTTGGAATTCTGCGATGGTCATGTCATGATAAATATACAAAAATTGTTGAAATTAATCTATTAAGAAAATTAAACTACACATTATATTGGTTGAAGCAATACTTTAAATATATTTTAGTGCAAAATTATTATTGTTAAAAAATTGCAAAAAAATATTGACATTACACCCTTTCTCTTCTTCTCCACATTAAGGTATAGTGGCAAGAACTGTGAGCTAAGAACAGTGTTTTTACAGTTTTTATAACAAGAAAAAAAGTTGGGTATATAATTCAAATATTGCTAACTCGCCCCTTCCCTCTTCTAAAAAAAACCCTCTACAAGTGCTGTATTACATGTAAAACACTCCATAGCTATCCATTTTAAACTAAATTGTTAGTCATTTTTGATCAATTTTAAACTTTCAAAAATCATCCATAATTTGAGAGTTAGAATTAAGGGGACCTGGTGGACCCAGAGGTAAGGTTTCAGACGTCTGTGTTAGGGTTCAAACCCCGATCTCGGCACAGTTTTATATGACTACCAAACCCTTCCTTCACTTCTGGAAACGTGTGGAATGCCAGGCTCCCGCCGTGGTTAGAAACCCATGTTAAACTGTAAGTCCCCTTTGCTTTCCGCCATTATAATTTTCCCGTATCACCCTATCATCTAGGGGTAATGGAATTATCTTAATGGTGTCCATAAGATAAGGTTGAATGGCCAAGATCGAAAGCAATAGCCCCAAGCCTGAAGCCCCACTCCCCGAGTTAGAATTAAAAGAGAAAAGATACACCTCATAAATTTCAAGTTTTAACCAAATCCATCAAACCGTTTCGGTAGTAACCCCCGGGAAAGAAAAACATATGACAATACATGGGGATATATAGTATTTTTTTCAACGTTTGAGACATTACATTAATAATAAAAATGTTCCAAATTTTTAAAAAGAAATTGATTGACCTTGAACCAGATGGACGAGGTCCTTTAACTGATAAGTTTTAAAACATAATGAAGTTTAACTAATTCCCTGGAAGCTTCTTCATTGGGAAGCCATGATAGAGTGCATTGTTCCAAAAGACTGAAACCTGAAACTACTGGGCAGTAGTTTAAAAGCAGTTCTCTTATAATGTTCCACACCGCCAGCCAACCGCCACAAATATTTTCTAAAACTTCTTGACTCAAAGCTAAAGTGGCGTAAGTAGAATTTTAACAATTACAAAAAAAAACAAAAACAATTTTACAATTCTTTCCTTTGCCAACCCATGGTGAGAGGGTAAATTAGCTTTACACCTTTGAATGCTTTGTTATAATTATTATGTTCCACACAAGGGCTATTAACTGGGGATTAAAGAGGACGTGCCCACTTCAGTGGCCAAATGGTCTAAGACGTCACTAGCATCTTAGACTGATGTGCTGATTACGGGAAGATCGGGGTTCGAATCCCTGTTGGGTTTCCGGGGGTGGGGATTCCTAAGTGGTTTTCCACTCTCCTTCCACGCTAATGTGGGTAGACTACCTCTAAAATGCTTTCTTCCTCATACCTACCCCATTAGAATAACTATCATATATGGGTATGACCGGAACCGGAAGTAAAACGTGGTGATGAGGATAAAAATAAAATAAAAAAGACAACGTGAGCTCACTTTAATAGAGTAAGTATGTTATTTTAGGTCAAGTAAATTTATTGAATGATGACATAATATCTTTGGAAGGTGTACGTTTAATACCCTAAATAATATGATCTTTTAAGCTGTTTTGGTAAATTCCGTCCCGTTTTAATCTTTTTAATGTGAATTCCACCCCGTCATTATAAGGGTGCTATGTAAATTGCGCCCCTCCCTTATCCTTCCTTAGATAAATAATAAGGAATATAATAAACTATAGCAAATTAAATATAACAATGTATACAGTTTAATAACATTTAAAAAATTAATTTCAACCTAACCACATTTTTTGACTCGAGTATGGATGTAAACCCCACAATAAATAATAATTGTAATAACGTAGTGCAGAAACGATTCTTTGTCTTGTTTATATAACACTTTGATGACTGTTTTATTCTTCGTCATAATAATAATGCCGTTTCTGGACTACATTAATCTGTATCACAGTTTACCGAAAGACTAGCCAGTACTAATGCACTGTTGCCCAGGGGACGCCCGAATGTACTAATCGTAGCTACATCCTTTCCATGGATGTTCTTTCCTTGTCCCGATGGGATGAGGGGATGATGGTAGTTAATATGAGGGTGTGGAGTGAATATAGAACTTATCTTTACCCACTTTGGTGACCACATGGTATCGCGCGCTACTCTTATGTTGGACTAGACTGTCGAAGACGAGGATATCGGGGTTCGAACATGGTCGGGTGCACCAAGATTGTTTTTTCCTAAATGGTTTTTCACTCTACCTCCATGAAAATGCTTGTGTACATTATCTAAATTAAACCTTCCTAGACCTTAACACATTAGTGTAATTAGTACATAGGCGTATAATCCGGACGAGTAGTGAGACGCGGTGCTAAAAAAAACTAACTTAGGCCTAATTTAATTAACCCTGGCATGGGAATTATTCCTCTTTTGAGGAAAATCCCCCACTTCAAGCCGGTAATCGAACCAGTGATATCTAGGTCAGCAGCCAAGAGTTTTCACCACTCGACCACGAGGTCGATCATTCTTCGTCATTATTTGTTTATATAAAATTTAATATTCTGGGGATAAAATGTTTAATCGAACGTACATATTTCATTTAATTATTTATAAACACAACATTTTGTCATAATTTATTTCGTAATATTTTTTCCCATTATAAAAAAAAAGAGGTAGAACTTGCATCGTCTTTGATAATAATGGGACTGAATTTACACAGTAGTTTAAGGTCATAAAATCTTTGGGACTAAATGTATCCCTTACTCCTCCCTTAAGGGAGGCTCTGAGGTAAAAAAAAAAGGCACACTAATGCAGCACTGGAATGACTTAGACCCTTGTTGTTCTTACGTGGTCTAATTACCACTTGCTGCGATTGAGAGCAGAAAGGTGCTAATCGTATAAGAGATGTGCTGCCGCACAATACTAGTATTGTTTTCTTAGTTCCCTCCTCCCCCCAGCACACCCTCGATCATTACGCCGGCCAACACTGGAGTGATACCTGCATGGACAGCCCGCTCTATAAGTGCACTTACTTGGAACCGACCCCCGCAACTGCTTCCTCTTGTTCTGTTGAGAGTAGCTGATGTGATGCCTGGTCCAAGCCGTCATCTGCTGCTTCCGTAGAGTACTCTTAAGATACACAATATAACATTTAAACTGTCTGATACGATTTTTTTAAATCTATGATATCTTAAAATAAAATAAAGATTACTAAAAACACAAATCATATTATCTATGCTTTTATATTTTTTAATATTATAAATACACAGTTTAACTTTTTTTGATTATATTTTGCTCCGTGTCTGACTACCCAACTGGGCTATCCACATATTTACACTAATGGAATAAGGATGACGACGGTAGAATTTAGAGACAATGTATCTAATTTGCGTGAAGTAAGAGTGAGAAATCGTCTGGGAAAATAATTGACTTCTAAGGTCGAATATTCTAAGATGTCACTCTTGAAAAATAGATTGGACTACCGCTGACGGTGGTTAGAATCTTGGTTTAGTGTGCACACCACATTTATTATAAACTCACTTAACCCAACATGCAACAGTGGACAAAGGTGTCATTCTTGTCTTGTTTCGAGTACTGAGTTTTTTGTTTCCCCCTCAAACTGATTTCCCTCTCACCTTTCATGGCTTCTATAGACGGAAAAAACAACCTTTTAACATGAAACATTTACACATAATATTTAAATTATTATTAGGGACGAATACTTTCCACACTCAAATATCCATCCAAATAAAATATTTTGAAATAACACCTGGAAATCGAACCCAAGTTTTTTGGCTTAGCAAGTCAATACTCTGCCTTGAATTATCTACATTTTTCCTGTCACTAGGGCTCAAAACTCTGTCCTAACTCGGGTGTAGAATATGGTCGCGCTAACCATGGATATTGTCAACCATGATTTGATCTTGGTTAGATTTCAGGAGGGACTGGATGTCCATCTAGTAATTAGATGAGTCCTAAGGTTGAGTGTGTATTTCATAAATTTGGCCCGGGTTAGTTTTATTTTGTAGGTCCTATTCTGATATAATGTGTAGGTTTAAAAGTTTTAGTTAAATAAGCCAACTATAAAAATAGATCACAACTAAAAGTCACGTCAAATCGAGTGGCTCTAGTGGATATAAATTTTTGTTATTCTTAAAATAAGTCAAAATTTTCGTCATGGATTGAGGGGGGTGGAGGGATCCAAATATTTTCTGCAACAATGTGAAACTAAGATCCTTTAACAGTATTTATGATGTTAACATAATTGTCTCTAATTTTATTTATTAATTGTCACATTATCCACAATTTTGTGTGAGGCAATACAGAAAATTATAATTTATTTCATTAGACAAATTCATGAGACAGCTCTGGTAAATAATTGCTCCATATTTAGAAAAATTAAACAATAGTTAAATAGAATTAAATATTAAAATTTACCAATTGAAATTTAGTATGGTACAGCAAAATTCAAATGTTTGAATTAGTAAAAAAGTTGTTTTGTCTAAAGTCTCCAAAGAAATAAAGGAATTCAACAAAAAATATTATTTTCATAAGGATTCAATCACTACAATCTATTGTTATTGTGACCAATTTATGTATATAGAAGTAATACAATACTTTTTTAATTTATTGAAATAAGATATATTCTGGTTACGTCCTAGGATCTCTACTTTAATATACTAGGACAAAATTAATGCCTTTCAGATGAGAAAATTTATTATAGGATGATAAAATGTTCAGGTCTCACCAATGTTGAAACTTTAAGCTCTCAAAGTGAAAATATTTGTTCTAATATGTTTACAAATTCTGACCTTTATATAGAATATATTTCCACAAATTACTTGCACTAAATTTGGAAAAACTATATTCCTCTAAACAAGAATGCACTATTTATTTCAGAGTTTTAAAACACTTGGTACAGGACCACTTCATAGACATTTTTCCAAGGAGAATACAAAGACCCAAATTTATTTTTAAAATATTATAAATAAACAATCTTTAAATTGTTCTATCCAAGCATAAATGGAAAAACAAACATCTTTAAAAAAATGCATAAAAATGGCATTATCAAAGTAGCAACTAATGAACAAAAATTAAATTAAAACATCCTCTCAGAAACATTACAATATTTACAGTTATCATATATTGAGATTAAAATTAACTAAGCCCGTACAAAAACTCTACGCAAATTCTCAGTTGGTAGTTAGTCAATTTTGCATATACCATATAGCGTTGCAAATCTAAATTGGAAATTAATCGATTTATACTCACTAAACGATTCCGAAAATTGACACTAACGAAAAATAAGCGCCACAAAACGGGATGAGAAAAACAAATTAATTCACTTCAAAAATAATCAATGCTTCTATGACTTTTAAATAAATCTTGAGATAGCTTATTACTCTCAAAACAGGTAAGTGATTAAAATATACTTAATAAAAAACCTTGTTTATAGTAAAATCACTGTTAGTTACTGACATAAACAGAGATACGAATAAAACCCAATTCCCCAAAATCATTAACAGCTATCTGCCAAAAGACCCTTGAAAAACGTCTAGGATATTTAATTGTGTTTTATTAATTATAATAAAAGCAAGAAATCATATTAAAAATTATCACAAGGTAAGCACCTACCCATTGATGGAAAGTGAAAATGACTATAGCTTGGAAACAAGGTCAAACAGGACATACGATAATCTTACAATTTTTCAATATTGATCCTTTATCCGTAAAAATTGGTCGGGTGAACTGGGATGGTTTTTCCTAAAATGGTTTTCCACTCTACCTCCACGCAAATGCGGGTTCACTTTCTCTAAATTCAACCTTCCCAATTTCTAATCCATTAGCGTAATTAGTACGTAGCGTAGAACCCGAAAAGGTAGTAAGACGCGATACTAAAAAAAAGTTGAGCTCGGGTATCCTGTTTGTATGGCCAAATAGTCTATTCATCTAGCTGGGGGGATGTGCTCTGCTATTAACCATGCATTATTAAAGTTGAAAGCTAAAATACCCCTTTCATACTTAGTACAATTATTTTTTGCCAAAGTTTGTTAATCAAGACAGTACAAATTGTTTTCTAACAAAAAAAGGGTTAACATTTATTTAAAATTCTCTTGAACGTCCTTAAGGTGGGATGCTAGTGAGCGTGAGTTTAATGCATTAATTTTGCCGTTTTTATAGCATAAATATTTTTTGGTCAAAATAAATCAAATATTATTCTATAGAAACATATAGATTAGTTGTATACACATGCTAATCTCAACAGTTCTTGAATATCTGTCATAAACATTGCGACATTTGGTGACAAACTTTTTAAATAAAGAGAAAAAGTTGTCATTAAATTCCTGGAAACTTTTGACGGATATTCAAAAACTGTTGAGATTAGCATGTGCAAAAAAGTAAGCTGTATATTTCTATATAAGATATATTTGATCTGTTTTGGCCAAAAAATATGTATGCTATAAAATCTTCAAAAATACAGTACTAAGCTCACCAGCACCCCACCTTAAGATGTATAACTATAAAATAGCGTGTAATAACCTAAGTTCAACGTACAGAGCTCCAAAGTGTGGCAATGTGGGTGGATGTGTATTATATAACACCTCACACTTTATTGGGAGGTCTTCGTGGTTTATAGAAATGAAGTGGAAAATTGCACACACCTCGGTGTGATGGAACTGATATGGTACCTTGGAGCCATTTAGCGCTGGGTTCAAGCGGAACAAGCGAAATAATTTGTGCTCTCTCGCCAGCGCTTGGATCACAGATTAGGGAGGAGGGGGATATATTATTCCCTCAAATATGCCTGAGTGGTTTTTTTTATTAGTATGCGGTATTATCGGTAATTGTGAGAGACCCACGCCAGTGAGCACCCATACAAAGGCTTTAGACTCATCCTAACTGGTTTATCGATGATGGGAAGTTGGGGCTCGAATCCCAGAAGGTCGTACTAAGGTGTTTTAATATTTTATTGTGGCTCACTCTTCATTTACGCTAATACTGATGAAATTCCAATGCAATTCTAACATATTAGTGTAAATATGAGGATAGCCTGAATAGGTAGTAAGTAGGCCTAAGACACGGTCCACGTAAACATGTTATACAATGTTTTTTATCTACTTTTTAACCATCACAAAAAATTGAAGTCCCCATAAACCAACCATAAAATATAACATGTTACATACATTTTTTATTTCGAATGGATTTATCTGACGGCTAGAAAAGCGAGTTGATATAACTTCACGTGTTCATACGTCTAGTCATGTGTTCTGCAGCTGTTACTTTTAATACTTAATATAAATTCTTATAAAGTAATAATAATGATATTGCAAAATGTCATCAAAGCTGACTGCAAAAATTAGTTTTTAATTTTACAGGAGGTGTTCCAAATGTCCATTCGTGAGACATAAAAGTATATATATATTTACATTAATTTTTTGGCGAATTATATTTAATTTTTTTTTTCAGATACAAATTAATATTTGTATGTTTATATTATATGTACAAGAAACAGGGTGAAAAGTGGATTTCCTTAAGAAACAAATAAATATTTGTGATAATTAATTTGTCAGATTTGTTTAATTTACTGAAGATGTGTTTCAAACATTAGCCCAAATTTGCCGGTAGATTGAAGATAGATTTGTTTAGATCATTAATGAAAATAGTGGAGTTAGCCAAATTTGATTAACTTGCTTTGATCCACTACGGTAACCACATGGTCTAACGCGTTGCTCTCATAGTAGACTAAACTGCCGATAACGGGAAAATCAGGGTTCGAATCTTGGTCAGGTGTACTAAGTATGTTTTTCCAAAATGGTTTTCTACCCTCCCTCCACGTAAATGTGGGTGCACCTCCTTTAAATATGACCTTCCTCCTCCCTAAAGCGATTAGCGTAATTAATACATAAGCGTATAGCCCGAACTGGTAGTGAGACGCTGTTCTAGTAAAACTTTAGTCGCTCTCTACGCTGAAAACCCACGAATAACGTAATACCATAAGATAAAATCAAAAAAGTCCGATATATATATATATGACGATTTCATTCCGATGTAGTGCTCAATATGAAACACATTTGGCATTATTTCCAAATTTTCTCACACGCGGCTGTGTTTGCGACTTTACAAATCAAGTTTTATGGATTAACATAACAAAGGCGATATGTCTGAAGTAAAAACATGTTTCATTTTATGTTGTTTTATTTGAAACATCTCACACTCTTTTCTTAATATAGTCAGTAAATCGCAACTAACTTAATCCAGGCCAACATAACACGTTTTAAAGACACAGCCACACAGTAGTAGCATATATATATATATATATATATAACCGTTATTATTAGGTGTTCTGTCTTACGACAGGTCCATTCCTTTTGTCAGTGAACTTAGGACAGCGAGTGTGGTCCTCTGCCTCCTCCTTCAGCTCCCAGAATTTTCTTATTTACAATAAATAGACCCTCTTTCGTGTGACTAGAAAGTGGGAAACCACTTAAGGAAAATCACCCTCAGAACACTCTTCCGCGTTTCGAATACCTACCACCCCGTCACAGGCAAACCAGAAGATTAACTTGACGTTTAGTTCATTTAATCAGCACCAAGGTTTATTAGCGACTTGATTTATATTATATAATCATATAATTAACAGTATGAATTTAATAAATGCAACTTTGGAAAATAAAACAATTGAAAACACGCGGTAAAAAAAATCCATTCTATTCGGATTAAAATTGTGGCTTTCCAAGTTGGCATCAAGCATTCAGCTGAACAATTAACATTCTAACTGGGACTGAACCGAGAGTCCCTTGAATTGTTGTTAGTCTCCGGCCATGCTAATGGATCTTGTTATGATAAAATAACCACAATTTTTTTGAAAATATTTTTGTTTCAAGCAATGCACAAAATACAAAAAGTAGTCAAATATTTTTTTAATATGTCCTGGGTATTTGGTTCTCAGCCAAGCCAAATGTCTACAGTTCAAATCTATCTAAGAGCCATATTCTTCACATATATTATAATAATAATATTTAGCACCGCGTCTTACTACCCGTTCGGGTTATACGCTAACACATATATTAGTGGTAATGTTGAAAAATGGCTTCTATAAATGGTAATCAAACTTTTGAAATAGCACGCCAACGCTTTAACACAGAGATATCTAGGAATGTTTAGAAACCACAGTCAAACTTTTAAAAAAAAGGCAGTCTCTTTTTTGGATATGTGAGTTCGTCAACTAATACAAATGTCCGTGCTAGAACCAATATGAGCAGATTTAATTTTAAAACATAAATGTAAATGGAGTTTGTGAATCGCATACGATTTAAACCAAAGATAAATCTTAATTCATTATATAAATTATGGTTTTATCATATCATAATCTTTCTGATTAAACTCAATTATAGTAAAATAAGTATCTATCAAACTTTTATTTTATCAATCCAGAATAAATTAAAACAGCACTAGTCTACTTTTATTTACATGCGTGTCTGGGCTACAACACTCGTAACCCAGTTTGTGAGAAGATTAGCTGGTACTTAAGGGGCGTCCAAATGTACTAATCGTACATCCTTTCCGTGGAGGCTCATTCCCTGTCCCGATGAGATGAGGTGAGGGTGTGGAACCAGTATACACTTTTAATCTAACTTAAACCTAGCGAATAAGACCCTGGTGACCGTTGGGATAGTTCCCCTTTCGAAAAAAATACCAGCCGGGAATCTAGCCCGGGACCCTTAGATTGGTAGCTAGGAGTGCTGACCACCATACCACGGGGTCAGCTACTAGTTCACTCCTAAAGTGTTTTCCCGCATCAGTGAGCACGTGGACTAAACGGCCGTCTAGTCTTGTCTGGATCACCAATGACGGGATGGGGAGGTAGGGATCCAAATCTTAGTTGGTTTGAAGGGTTGTATATCCTTTATGGTTTCTCATATCTATCCACATATATGCTGGTACACTTCTAATAAATTCAACATTTCTCACCTATATAATAATAGCGTAGCTAAGTAAGGATTTCCCGGACGGGAATTAAGTCGTGATAAAAACTAAATCAAGTGCTTAAACTAAAATGGTCCCAATTTTATGATAATTGAAACCTGCAGTGTACACTTTGAGCTTCCTAAAAAAATCACCTAAACCGTTAAAACTGTTCTTCCATGATCTCCAGGGGTTCAATGAGCTTGGTGGCTTGACATATAATTATACCACCCGCCATCCCACACTGAAGCTTCACACGCTAACCTTTTACCCGCTGATTGATACGTCCTTAGGCAGGACGGGATCTTGGGTTGGCATCCTTCTCTCTCCCCTTCCTCTCGTCCTGCTCTTTCGAGTAGCTATCCTGTTTGTCCTGCCCGAAGCGCCGTTTTCTTCTCCAGAGTTTGAATAAACTGCTCCATTTTGAAAGATAATACCATATTATGAGTTTTCTTCTTATGGGAGCTGTTAGGGCGTTTTATGCGTAGCTAAAAAGGGTGTTATACCGAGCTACAGCCTGTGAGGGAACTAGTTGAAGTCTTAGAATAAAGCGACAGTGTCTCTAAGGTGGGTGGCATCCTTTGATACATCCACTATCTCTCTTTAGATTTAAGAAGGGGTAGATTTACTGAGAGTAGCTGCGCAGTAACCCCAAATTCAGACCATATTTGAAAAAGGCTGATTAGGAGAAATAAGTCATACGTTTCCAATGGTATGGAGACAAGTTTGGCTATCGATGACTCGCAGAAGTGTGAGAGTGGCTAGCACGCCTGAATATATCATGAGAGACCACCATTTGACCTCGAACGGCTGCCTAAGATGTTCTTTTTCCACGATATAGGTTTTCAAAACACTTAGGGAAATACTGATACAATATTTTAAATCTATACCCTCTTATCTTGTTTCCTAAGATTAATATAAGACGCTATCAGTCTTCTCTGGCACTAAATCTTGTTAATAATTATTACTACAATTTCAATGGTCACAAGGAATAATCTTTTAGGGGATGTTAAATTTAATTGCAAGATAACCCAGTCAATGGGTCGGGGTGCCAAGCTCATTTAGTCTGGTTTTCCGGTGACAGGGAGGTTCGGGTTTCTAGTCCTGATTGTGTGTAGGACTGTTGATGGTGTTTTATTAAATCCTAAATGGTTTCCCGGTCTTCTTCCACGCAAATTCAGGTACATTTCATTTAAAATAACTTCCTCATATATACCACATTAGCGTGATTAAAATGTATGCCTCGTCTTAGAACCTGAACGGGTAATAGGACGTATGGGGATTATTTTAGGCTAATCAACATTGATATTATGGCTCTCAAAATTGAGCTCATATCACAATTATTTACTAATAACTAATACCCTCTTTGATGGCCGCTTGGTCTAGGGCGCTACTCTAGCAATAGACTAGATTGCCAATGACGGGGCGATCGTGGTTCAATCCCGGTGTAGTGTACTGAGGGTGTTTTTTCTTAAATGGATCCTCACTCTCTCACGCAAATGCGGGTACACTTACTTTAAATTCAACCTTCCTTATACCTAACCCATTAGTGTAATTAGTAATTATTATTATGATTATTATTACTATTATTATTATTAGCACCGCATCTTACTACCCGTTCGGGTTATACGCGTTTACGCTAATGTATAATGGTAGGTGATTGTGAGATGAAATGGAGGACCTACAGTTTAACGAGGAATCCAAACCACGGTGGAGGCCTGACACTCCACACATTAACAAGGTGTGGTTAATACACTTCATGTCACAGGTGAAGAAATGGTTGGTAATCAGATACAGTAATTAGTAAATAAGTTTATAACCCGAACGGGTGTTAAGAGGCGGTGCTAAAATTATTTTTTCATTAGCTAATAAATACACAAAAATAGAGCTGGATAATTTTCGATATGTTAGACAGGCTTGTTCTTATAGACAACCACTATCTTTCTAAGTCTAGGTGGTGAAAATGTTTCTCTTCAAATTGAAAATATATAATCAGTTTTCCTAACACAACGATAACATGCACATATTTGTAGAAAGCTATTAACTCACAACACGTAAAATTAAATCATTTGTTTCGTCACAATCATTATTAAACGTTCCGACGAGATATTCGCCACCTACAAATTACTTTTAGAGCGAAATAATTACGTAAAATATAGGAAATTCTTACTTAAAAAACACACACAATAAAATGGTAAATCTACATAAGAAATGTTTATTGAGAAAGTTAGAAACAGGCGAGTCTTTAAAAGAGTGTGGGAGATCCTAAAAAATAGTTGCCTCGCATGAATTATCATTGTCTAGCTAGTTTTATCTTCAATACAATACCACCATTTATAGTTTAGTAAAGCGATGTACTGTGTCAATGTGCAACACCACATTTTATGTAAGCCTTTAAAATCTAAACTTCCTAAGCTATTAGTGAAGAATGATCCTGAGAAAGGGACGATCCCTGGATAGCTCAGTGGTAGAGCATTAACACGCTAAGTCAAAGATCCTGGGTTCGATTCCCGTGCCTACGTGTCATTTTCAATTTATTTGACTCTAAATAAATGTTTCCCAAACTTTCTCAATGGCCTAATCAACTAAACCCTTTCAGCTTTTCTTATAAAAAAAGCAAACAAATGCCTCCTAATCTTGTAAAATATTAATGTTTGTTAATTTGTTTTAATAAAGCTTTTGGGGGTAAGGTAAGAAAAGCCGTGATAGGGGGAAAGAAAGTTACGTAAGAATCTATAACATCCCGTCAAAGTCTGAATTAATATTTTTATTAGACTCATTACTAACAAATAATATTTTGTGATTAATCTTTTGTGAGTGGCGCTGTTACATTTTTGCAATAGTAGTATATATATTTTTCAATTAAAGGTAAGAACCGCCCCGAGTATTCCTCAATTAGTTCCTGATGCCTAGAACGATGTCATCAAATATTTTTTTAATGTTTATTCTCTGATATAAGGGAGTTTTAACTAACAGTAAGCAGAAATATTGTGAATACGCAACGGCGCCAGTCGTGATGTCGCACGTCTGGATCATTACCACCTTATCTTTACATTGCATGGTTTGTGAAAGTTCTATCACGTGTCTGAAAGTTCTATCGCGTTGCTTAATTTGCTGTAGTTGCTATTCACGTGCGGTCGCTATTATACATAAAAATACGAATTGAAGGAAGGAACTCAAGTAAGAAAAATATTTTTTTAACAAAAATGTAAGTAACTTTTTGAAATTATCTTGTTTGTAAGGTTTTTTCTGTTGAAAATTCGTCCTAATTGAAACTTAATTTTTATGATTGTTGGTTATTTTGTAGATTAGGCTACACAATTTTAGGTAATGTAGCTTAGTTTTGTGTTTATCAATTAACATGTACAGTGCAAGTTTTTTTAAACAATAAAATATGTTTTTGTTACAATATTGTAATTTTTAAAATAAAATTTACAAAAATACAACAATATTCAGATATGTATTTAATAATATTGTTTCCAAAATAATATTATATATTAAAGTATGTGTTTTTGATTATTATTTAAAACTTTCTAAAGAATGAATCAAAGAATCGAAGTTATTATATTTGGTGATTCACTCGCATCTCTATAGCATATTCTGAAAATTAAAAAATGACACCTGGACACCGGAATCGAACCACACGTCTGTCATAGACTCTGCCTTAAAATATGAGTGAAGAATGACTCTATGCATGGGTTGATTCCTGGATAGCTCGGTGTTCAGAGCATTGCCGTACTAAGTCAAAGGTGTCGGGTTCGATTCCCGTGTCCAATTGTCATTTTTCAATTTTCTGAATAATCTATAGGATGTTGCAAAAACACAATGCTACCAGTGCTTATGTTATTTTTTTAGTATCAATCCCCGAAAGTTAAGTAGGCCTAAGCTCAATGGTACGTCGCGTACGCCCTAAAATCCCTCTCGTATCCCGGGGAATGGGCTTACCACATTTTGGGAATCACTGCTGTATCAATTAGAAAACGATTTGGTTGTCTTTTAATTGAAGTATTTAAAGATATATATTATACAACTTCCTGGCTACAGATCAAGAGCTTACAAATTTGATCTCCAGAGCTTTCAAATTTTTCTGTGAAGTAGTTGGTCTGGACCGGGGTCAGCTCAGCCTCGTGAAGACAAATGAGGAGCGACTTGAATGTAAAAAAGTATCAGCTCCAGTCTAGAAAACTAAGACTAGAAACCAAAGGGTTAATTCAGCTTACCACATGACACCCTATATCCTCGAAAGTTGGGACCATCATTGCCAACAGATAAAGACAGCTCGGTAGGTATAGTTCGATTTCGGGCTAAAGCCATGGAGTGTTTTTTTTATATGTTAAATAATTACACAACTCACAAACCAACTTAATCTAGGATCGACCCACATCGATGGCCCGTGAAATTATCTTAAAGCTCTTGTCTGTTTTGACGATGAAGAAGAGATCTGGATTTAAATTCGAGCCAGTTAAACAGAACTTGTTCTTTATTTAGCCCTCCCTCCATTCAAATACGGGTACACTGCTTCTACATTCAATCTTTTTCATTCCTATCCTATTAATGTAAGAAGATGAGGATGGTCAGGGTGTACAGCAAGACGAAGTTTAAAAAATATGTCTAAAACTCCACTGATAATACCAAACACCCATCTCTAGCACCAGTCTATATTTACAAATTGGATAGCAGGACAAACCCGTATTCTAAAAAAGAGGTCTTAATCACAACCATTCCGAATCGAACCAGTAATTACAGTGAGCCATCTTAACTATTTAGCCCCGGGAATATACTTGGAAGCTACAATCCAATTTTCATGTGAAGGAGCTTATCTGTCATATAGAAATGCTACTATATCTACTTTCACGTATTTTGTGCCCATTCATGCTATCTGCAGCTGTCACTTTTGACAAATATATGCCTATAAAATAACACTTATAGTAAGTATTTAAATCCTATCATGTTGAAAACACAAATTAACATACGAATAAATTGAAAAATGATACCTGTACGTGGGAATCGAACCCAATACAATTGAATTAGCATGCCAATGCTATACCACTGATATATTAAGTGATCGTCCCGTTGTCAGGGTTATTCTTCAATCTTATTTGCTTTAAAGCAGCGTGATGGACGTTTATGACTCAGTAGCGGCTGATTTCCGTAATTATACTGATTATTCCCCCAAGCTTCGCCTTTCATATATACTTAATTGTAGAGTAGTTTTCTTCCAGCAAAAAAAAAGTTTGTATTTTTAAAAGTCTCTTCCTAAAAATTTGTACTGTAAAAATGCTCTCTGTGTTCAAACTGTACATTCTATTTGTCGAATTTTCATATAGCATTCCCCAAAAAAATTACAAACAATTTAATTAATGTGCCTGTATTTTTCATAATAACTATGTTTCACTATACAAAAACTGTATTGGGGTTTGCCTTTAATGAGAGCGTTAGGGCCCCGGGTATGCCTCGATCTGGTCAGTGGCCTTTGAAAATATCCAAGAGCTTCGTGTTCGTCTCTCAGTAATTAATTTTAATTGGATATTTATCTGCCATAATCAGAGGTCCTACTCTTTAATAAGTAAAAACAAGTGTTTTAAGTGGCTCGGAAACAACAATACACGAATTTACAAGACTCAAATAAATAGTTATTTGACAATCTCAGAATCAGGACAGAACTATCTAGTATTATAGATGTTTTTATTATTTTCTAACTGTTCTAGCTCAAACTAATTAATATTTAACTTAATAAAGTTAGATATAACACATTGATTTGAAACATTTTTGGGAATAAATGTTTTATTCCTCTAGTTTGTTAACTTGCACTTAATAAACACAAAGCTGGGTCAGAAAACAATTTAAAGTTAATATAACTTAACTTATACTTAATTTCAAATAAGGTGATAAGTGAAATACAAAATCATCCCTAGTCCCCTCCGCAGCTTAGCCCTGCCAAGTGTATCCGAGCTCAAACATACTATCGGCTATGAAAACATTTTCATGAACAGTCATTAAAAAATAAACATTCACGCTACTAGTTCCTAATAAAGTAGTTTGAAAGATCTGGAAATATTCAATCATGATTAATTAAGATTAATTCACATTATCAAATTACACACATAACAAAGAATCAACTAAATGACATGCGTGAAACTGTTATAGCTTTATTTTACTTCCGAGATAATCTTCTTTTAGCTGTTCATTCTCTAGATGACATCACCAAATAGTTACTATAAGACCAGTGGCTGCTCGTAGCTAAAATTAGTGAGGGGGCTGCTCCAGAAATTTTTTAGCCTTTGTTTTAAATTGTGTAAAAGGGAAAAAACATGTATAAACATCAAATTTATTCAGGAACTTGATAAAATCTTAACAAAAAAATAACCTTTTTTACTTACTTTAACTTAAATTGTTACAGTTCAAGCTTGATCTACTCATTTAAAAATGAAATCCATTCTTCTTGTTTTAATTTGTGCAAAAAGTTCAATAATTTTATCCTTGATCTCTGGATGACAATTGAGGAAATTTTTCTCAATTGAAAGTACTGCAAGCGCATTTAATCTTTCTGTTAAATAAAATAACCGAAAAGAATGAGTCAAATAGAATAGCTGGAAGCAGAATAATACTCTAATTCTACATTCTTGTACACTTTACACGGTTTTTAAGCACAGCATACGCTGAGTAAAACTGACTTCCTTCCACCATCCCGCCAGAGCCGCCACTGCGAGAGAAACAGTGCTCTCTCTACCTGGTAGTCCCGCCTTCCTCTCCACCTCCCTCCTATATGCGCATGAAGCACAACAGTTAAACACCACGTCGCTGGCACTGTGAAGCGCACAGTTCCATACAAAGATTTTTGTATCTTTTTCATAAACTGGGGGATGGCTACTGAAGTACTGAAGTAAGGAATATATATTGTACTACAAAAATAAAGAAAGAATTAAAGAAAAAAGAACTCATTATATTAAATGTTATCGATAATATTAATTGGAAATAGGGCGTGCTGCAGTTCCGCAGTGCCTATACACGTGTCACCTCTGTTTAGGATATAACCGATATTATTTAAAAGTAACAAATTTGAGATTTTTAGTAAGATTATTACCTACTTCTATGTTTGTATTTTCTAAAAAAGGGGGTTTTAAGCTTGAAAATACCCCAGGCTCTACAATTGAATCCAAGAGTCTAATGGCGGACCGCATCATAATCCACTGGTTTTTGTCAAACTATGCAAATGAATAGGTTTTTTTTAAAGGGGCATTAGTCCTAAGGACAAAATTTTACAGGAGAAGGAAAAAACTTGATAGCATCTTTAAAAAATTTGTAATATGATACTTTGGTATTTTTTCCTGTTCATATGCTTCAACATTAACGTCCCCATTCATATTTATATTTTTTAAAACAACCATGGATTTTAAATTTAATTCTAAACTTTGAGGACTTATGCCCTTTTAAAAAAATATGACCATAGGGTTGGAATAATAAATTATTTTTATGATAATTTCAACTTTAATTGACATAGTTTCAACTTTAATTTACAAGCCAAAAAGTTATTGATCACATGTATTGCAAATGATTACAGGCCACTGTAAGATTTCGTTATAGAATTCTTGGTATTCAACAGGAACATACTGGATCAGTTTTCGAATGTCTTTAATCTTTGTCTCATTCATAGGAACTTTTCCTGAATACGCAGGTTTGTCTGGCAGAACAACCTCTTGATTTGGCCTAACAGAAAAGTAGAAAGTATGATGGATCAACCCATTAATATGCGTATAGGCCTGGATGTACCCTTTTTTCTCCCTGCTGAAAACCAAGTGGAACAAGCTGCTAATGCCTAAAGGGACCTTTTCATCCCGTCGTAATTTTCGGGATTCTGTGGATACTGCCGTCTTCCTGTAGAAATTTTTCCACCAATTTTTGTAGTCTATAATTTCACTCAAATCAACTTTTTTAACAATGAATTTCCCTGGCTTCGAACTTTCAATAATGTATTGGATTATTTCGTGAATACTGTAGATTCTATTCTGTCTTTGCAGCTTTCGTTTGACTACCCCGAAATCCCTATCGTAGGGTAGGAAGCTATGACCTCTCACGGGGAAGAGCTGTTGAACTGTTTGGAACCTTCCAGTGTCTGTTAGTGCCAAAAGATACCAACACAGACTTTATAATTTGCAGGATTTCTTCCTTTTCTCTTTTGAGAGCCTGTGTCAGGAACATCACTCTCTGAAGAGCTCATTACAAAATCCTCTAATCCTTTAATTAACACAGTGTACATAAGAATCTTAATTTGGGATTGGAAAGCAGCTGACTTAGGTCATTAGTTTTACCACAGATAAGAAAATAAAATCTATTTACAGCTATGGTTCTAGTGTGTGGCGCCACTGCTACTGCCTTCTGCTTAGTTTTAAAAGGGCATGAGTCCGTGACTGATGCCCTTTTAAAACTAACCGTAGTTTTCAAACTTGAATAACCTCCTTGTGCAGTGAAGTGACTGATGCCGTTTGAACACCAAACGATGGGTCTAGGTTTGGAGAATTAGAAAAAAAATAAAAGTGAAAATGGCCAAAAATGCGACTGATGCCCTTTTAAAAAAACACGATTCAAATATGATAACAGGTATTTAATTGTGAATGAAATAAGAAGAGGAAATCTAAACAAGTTGAATTTCATAATAAACAAATTTTGGATATTTAAATATAATAAATCAGATTTAAGGAACAAATTAAACATAAACATAATTTGAAGCTTTCATGGATTTTCCCTACGCAAGTATAAGCTTTCCGTTTCTTGGATAAAAACACCAATTTAATACAGTAGAGTACTTTTCCTAAAACTTCGCGGGCAGACAGTGGTAACCCCTGCTCTAAAACATACCTCCCGCAATAAACTGGATACGGTCATGCTGAACACCCAATGGCGGTTTTGAAAAATTATTGGATCATGAGAAATTTTAGTTTTAATGTTATCATTTTTAGTTGCCAGTGATATAACCGTCAGAAACAACTCGAAAATGGCAGATGATAGGAGGAATGACTAGGAAGTGACAATAATGAGATTATTCTTAAAAGAAAGTATGCTTTCTTAGGTTAATTAAGTTACTCTGGTTATATAAATGAGTTTGTTTTCTAGAAACATTTAGTATCAGGCTCATAAAAACACTACTCTCGTACATCCAGACTATTCATTTACCATTCACTTTAAGATAATAACTGAGTTTTCATTTATTTGGGGTATCTAATATTTAGGGTACTTTCTGAACCGCTTGATTATATCAGCACACGAGAATTTCTATGAGCGAGAGCAAAAGTACTTGCCAATTTTTAACGGAAAGTTATTTTTACATACCTTACAGGGTTCCTTAATAAGCCAAAATTGACATGGTACTGACGGTTTTACTTCATCTCTGAAGGAAGTTGTGCTACTGATTTTTATCGCTCAAGAAAAATCCATTTATCCTGGTTGGGTTTGAATCCACGAACATCGGGGTCATGAGGCGAGTTCTTTACCACAAGACCACAGATGTTAACGATAGTAAACTCAGTATCACAGAGATACATTTTAAGCCCAACCTAGAATCAAACCCGAGAGTCATAACTAAGTAGGCAGATGGACTATAGGCTAAGCTAATGGGGAGGTAATATCACCGATAACCACAGGGACAAAGGCATCGGCCTCATATTGTCTGGTTTGCTGTTGATGGGAACTTTAAAGCTCTAATTCTAGGGCAGGTGTACTGAGGTAGATTTTCTGTAATGGTATCCCACTCATCTTCCAAGAAAATTTGGGTACACTCAGTCTCAATTATATTATTTTTCCTGCCCCATTGGTTAACATATGAGAATATCTCAGACGGGGTGGTAAACCATTGAACACTGGAGGAAGTTCTCATCACATATAATTATTAATATTTTGAGGGAAACTTACTCATATTTGCGTGGAATGAGACCGAGAAACGATTTAACAAAAAAAAAAACAGCTTCTGCACACATCTGCACACCAATCTCCGCGTCATCGCAAAACCAAATCATGTGTGATTAAAATCTAGTTCACGCGCCCACCAGTGCGTATAGAATAAAAGTGAATGCCAATAAAAGTCAGCCAAAGAAATCTTCTTCAGCCACGGAGATGACTTCTCTATATTCAGATGGTTTGCTTCCCTAACCTATCCCAACATCAAGTCTTCTATGACAGATCATTGGCAGGCCTCTCGTTTTTTTTGGCATGACTTTAGTTTCTTCCTTGGGAGTAAATAAACACACATACACATATACATACATATGCACACATGCCAAAAGGAAGTGCATCTGAAGGAACGTGCCTGCATTTCCGTTCATTTGTTTCGTGGGAATCTTCTCTTGATAAATTATCTGAGCGTTCGTTGATCCAGAAAACTTTCATTGTTTCGACTTCGAGTGATCGTTAGGAAAGGGTATAGCAATTGTACATAAAGAGAAAGTATTTTTCATTGTGTTGGCATCAATTGAAAAACAACTTTTACCCTCTCTCTCATCCTGAGATTACGCATCCATGTGAACTACTATAGACCAGCATAGTTTTCGTGACAGATTAATCTGGTGGTGCTGGTTCAAATCTCGATAGTGATAATGTGGTTGTCTATTTTAGATAGGAGCTCCCCGTGTCGCTTCAGGTTGATGTCTGTGTATTTCTTTTAACAGTTTCTTGTTATACATTTCTCTAAATATTTGTTTTTATTCGACCGCCTCTGTGGTCTAATGACCATAGTTCCTGGCTACATATCCAGAGGTCCCACTGTCAATCCCCGGTGCTTCCATAATCTTTATGCGAAGCAGTGTGTCTGGAACGGGGTAAAACTCAGTCTCGTGAGGAGCTGCTTGAATAAATAAGTAGCAGCTCAGGTCTCTAAAACAGAGATTAATGGCCGAAGGTTTCGTTGTGCTGACCACATGACACCCTCTATCCACAAATGTTGGCACTCTTCCTACTACTACGCTGGCCGCTCTGTCGGTATAGTACGCTCGTGGGCTTATGTCATGGAGTTTTTTTTATTCATCATCACTCTGTAATTCAACGACTGAGAATCAGGGGGTGGTCACATTTTATGAATCAAAACACCCTGGGGATTTTTTTTTTGCCTCGTGTCTTATTACCGTATGGGCTATTGTTCATAATAGAATAGGGATTAAATATGTTAAAAGAAATATAACCAAATTTGCTTGTGGAAAGATTTAGAAAATGCTTAGGGAGAAAAAAATCACCTGGTATTCTAAACCCAACCGTCCCGTCACCGGCAGACCAAATTAGATTAGAATGACGTCTTTGTTTGTGTGCTCACTGGCGATGGGTTAATTTAGGGTTATGTATCTAAAATAAATCAATACATTTGTAATAATGCACAAACATATTAGTAAACTCGTCTGGGAAATCCCACAAGATATGTTATTTGGTGCTAAAACCTCATTATGATAGGAAGTATTGCATCATTTACCAAAGTTTCTAAGACAATTTTTACATATTTATATGCAAAGTACTCTTATTTCATAATTTTAGATAGATATTATCAAACTTATAAACAATATTAGTAATCTAATAAATGTATGGCTAAACGCAAAAAAAAAGAGTAGCTTATTTATTTTCCAATCTCTACTTCTTTCCAAAATCCTAATAAAGCTTATGATCCGTGTAATTTTGTTGGTTCTGCAGAATCCACCTTGTTACATAATGATATCCTAACCTGAGATGTCGGGTCAACGCGACAGACAGGAAGCAGTTATGATGAAGACAAGTATTATGAAGTTACGTGGTGCAACCACCGCCTAGAGTAATGGGCGGATCAGGGGACGACCCTCGTGTCTGTCTTCAGCTTTATTCTGGCTGTCCTGACAGTCGCGAGACGTACTTTCCAAAACACGCCACGGCAAATCAGCCAGGTTTCTCTTTATAATATTATTATTATTGGTGATATGTTTAATACAAAACCTGATAGAGGCTTATCATAAATTTTAGTTTTATTTAAGGTTCTCAACACATGTTGAACCACGCCGGTGGCTGAGTGGTCCAGGGTTTAAGATTAACATTACACAGGATTATCGTTGACAAAAATTTGGGGTTATAATTTCGGCCAGGGGCACTGGGTGTACATTCCCACTTTGGGCTTGTCCCTGTGGTTTTTCCACCCTCCCTCCGCGATAATAAGTGTGCATTTCCTTCATGCTATTCTCCATATTCTAACGCTTAGAATAAGCCGTTGAGATGAATTGTAGATATCGAGAAATTCCACTTTACCTACAAATTGATTTGTTAACTTAAAATATGGCTCACACTAAAATGGAGGTGAAAAATTTCAACATATACTTACAGAATTAAAAACCTTCCATTCTAGGTTTTATAGCCTAACAAACCATGAAAATATTAAATAGACTCGTTTTAAAAGATATATCACGAGAAATATAGCATTTATGAAATAAATTTAATTGGATTATAGCCTTCTTCTAAGCCAATAAAGTCATTTTTAATCGGGGCATATAAAAAACTCCTAGTTAAATAGGTCATAACTCGCTTGGGAGTTTTGAAGCTTCAGAGATGCTATTACTATGAGAAATACACTGTCGCGAGGACATTTCTCTTCAAGTAGGCGGTGCTCTTATTAATCCCTGTGTGAAGCTTGCTACTTTAACATAGCACACAAGCTAAGGGTTATTAGTTTCATAGGGACCATCCTTAAATTACGTAAGGGCTTTTGGGAGAGAAGGGTTCAGTATTTTCGTACGTTTTCTTGCGGTGGGGTAGCGGGGTCAGAATTCAACTTACGTAAGGTTTTTTTATTAATCCTTATGATAAGACGAAATCTAAAATAAATGGTCAGAATATAAATATTAATAAATATTCACTTATATTTAATTTACTCACTGCAATTAAAGTATTATAAAAGGTCATTTCACTCGCTTTATTATGTTTAAAAATAATCAAACGACTAAATTTACATAATTTACCAACTCTTACAAAACTAAGTAATATAGTGGGGGAGGGGAAGTGGTGAAGAAAAATCTTACAATCCCTTACTTGGGGAAGGGGCTGGTTGAAAATTATTCTAAAAATACCTTACGTAATTTAAGGACGGGCCCTTAGACCTCACCTATAATTAACTCTGAATCACTCTTATGCCACCATTCTTTCGCACCACTGTATTGAAAATCACCAGCCTCGGTGGCGTAGCTGGCTAACGCGCTTGTCGGATTGAGCTCGACTGCTGAGGATGGGGAGATCGAGGTTTGAATCTCGGTCGGGTGAACTGAGGGTGGTTTTTCCTAAATGGTTTTCCACTCTCCCTCCACGCAAATGCGGGTTTCCTTCCTTTCATTCAATCTTCGCAATTCCTAATCCATTAGAGTAATTAGTACTTAAATTGTATAACCCGAACGGGTAGTAAGACGCGGTGCTAAATATTATTATTATTGAAAATCCACGATCCAAGTCTCCATGTCTCCAGAGGTGATTGGGTAATACATTAAGTCAGCACTTGTGCAATATTATTACTCTGAGGACAACGAAGAAGATAATGAATAGTAAATTCACTAGTACTCGATTGGAAAGAGGAGAGAAAACCAAACTGTGGAAACACAAACATGCAAACATGCTGCGTTTTTAACCACTCTGATACCAACCTCTCAGTCCAATATCTATTACGATGTAGTTAATCAAACTTTACCAATTTGTATTTTTGAATTTATGGTATTTAACTAACGCTTTTTATATTTTGTGTTCATACTAATTAAAACCAAGGAGGTGCATTCACATTATTGAGGAATGAATATGAGAAAACAAACATTGATATGCCACCTGTGAAAAACTATATATACTACTGCCAAAAGTAGAACCTTTATGCCTTACGTATTCATCCATGTTCTTGAAGATGGTAAACTGCGAAATATTGATAGAAATAACATTTTGGCTAGAACTGTTAAAACGTACATGGGAGCATGTGGACTTATCGTTAGGCTCAACTAGTCTGGTTTGTCAGGTGATGGGGAGTTTGGGCTTAAAATTAGGGCCGGGTGTGTTGAGGATTTTATTTCTTAGATATGTTTCTCACCCTCCCTTCATGTTAATTTTGGTATATTTATAAGTTCGGCTCCTGAATGCTTTTTGTAGCACGGGAGATATTTTATAAAAGGTATTCCATATTACATTGCCCATCTTTTGTACAATTTAATTCGTTAAAATTTTCCTCTAGTTAATTTCAAAATTCGTATCTATCGGATTAAGTTATTAATGTCTTGTTTGAACTTAAGGAGCCAGTAAGAAAAAAACATCATGTTCAAACATATTACAAAAAATACAATGAAAAGCTTCGCTTTAGATCACATTACATGACCACAAGATGTTTGCTCAGTTAGAAAATTTATAGAACTGCCTTTGTGTGTGTGCAAAATTTCTCTTCTATAAGACTGCGCGCTTGACGGCTAATAGGAAGCGGTGGCTTGAACATCGACATGCCCGATGGATTATAGACTCTAATAAAACAAAGCACATGATAAAACTTGTTCCTCAGCAGACCTCACATGACGCACGCTTGTACACACCGCGCAACCACTTTTTATCGTCCGGTCACATGCGCCAGTTGTTCGACTATATTAAGGGAAAAGGAAGTGATTAAAAATATTTTATGTTGGTTTTTTTACTACTGAAATTATAATAAAGACAGGATAAACTCCATAAAACTTTATGTACGCTCAGTTTATTTTAAAAGGTAGCCAGCTTCTCGACGAGTCACACAATGATGTAGCTTCTAAGATAGAGCCTTAGTGTAGGTCGTCAGAGTAAAACTGTCACATTTCAGGTTAAATTGAATGTACACGATATCACTTAGTGATGCATCATTGATGATTCCCCATCGAATGTTTACCCTTTAATACCGTGTAAACAAATGTACAAGTTAGATATTATGTCATCATGACATCAATTATCACCACTGATATATGTTGGTTGTCTTCCAACTTTAAGGGTGTACAAAATAGATATATTCGTTATTAGAACTTCAGCTATTATAAATTTGTCCTGAACTGGGTGGTTGGTTGAATCCCGAGATTAGAACATAAATATGATCCTTATTTAGTATCTTGAGATCATATTTTCAGTCAAATATGTTATCAAAGTAATCATTTTATCTTTGAAAAACATCTTAAACTGCTTTTAGTAAAGATGTAAATGGGTAACATGAATTGATTGATTAGGGTAATCGATGCACCAATTTTTTCTAACCCCCTGCATCAAGTCACGAGCCCAATACTTTCGCTTACGTTTGTTTTAACCTATAATTTTTTTAAGGAACAATATTCTTCCTCTGCCAAGATAACCTCTTTCGAAGCAATATTTAATTGATAACAATGTTTTTCAACTGCACTTCTGATGGATTTGTGTGTTTTAGCATGGTGGTGACATATTTCACGAAAGTATCTCCATCCTAAATAATGATGCGTTACTTAATGATAGCGTGTACACGAGTATTATGTTTCACTGATACGTTATATTTTAATCTATTAAATAGAATAGATTATGATGAGTAGGGCGAACTCAAAATAGACCTAGTATCATTTATCTGAAAAAATACTAGAGAACTATATTGGAATAATTATCCCACTCCCTTTCCCCTGTTAATCTGGCAAGGGAGTGAATCTCAGCCTTCCTGAGGTCATATTCATAAACTCTACCATTTGTTATTTACATTTTAAAAACGCAAGACCATTGCTTTCGACATCGATTCATGGAGTTTATCCAACCAATTTTCATATTTAAGAAAAAAATTAAAGCTGATTCCCTGAGGAGCTACAAAAAATATTCAAATTTGAAGTCGCAGTTTCAAAGAACCAAAAAAAAAAAATCTTGGCAGAAATTTCTAAATTTTTACCAAACCAAATTTAGTTTTTTAAAAATAAAAATGAGAGGATTTATTTTAAATATTATTATATAAAAGTCAACAAATTCCCAATAGAAAAGCCCTAATCTATATATAATCTTCGTTAATCGGTGACTGTGTATGGACGATATTAAAATAAAGTCCCGGACGTAATAAAAAAAGTATTCGAGGTCCCTAAAAAAAATGTTGCGCTGTAAGCTCGCACACAAATCACAAAACTAGAAACCCTATGATTTGGACAGGTAAGAACGTTGTCTCAGCCGCAATTTTTCGAATGGGTATGGCGACTAGTATTTATTTAAAAAAAATGAAATAAAAACATACTTAATTAAAGAATAAACATAATCCATGTGACAAAATATAGAAGGCTCATTAACAGTTTAATATGGGTAGTATAAATAAGGAGGTAATGAGTATTTTAGAATAAAATACCCTCACTACATCCTACCCCTATTTACCCGTCTTCGCCCGTTCGGTCTATTGTGAGATTGAAGTCTTGTATTAGACCATTCGACCCCCGCAGCAGGTATTTCCATTGTTCATGTTATATTCTAGTTCCAATCAAATGTCAGTGAATGCCCTTATTCCTAAGATGCGTGATAGACCAATCTAACCACTTAACCACAAGAAAAAGCTTATCTATGTAATTATTTATTTATGACGACGTTTCATTCTGTAGTCTATCATAGCCATTTGTATTTGTCTGATTTTTGACATATACAAATGGTTGTTTATATAATACTGGAGGAAACGTTGTCATAAATAAATAATTACATTACCTATTTCTTCATCTCGAGACATGTTTTTTAGAATACTTAACAGTAATCGTTCCGAAACACACCGCTATTTAAGTTATCGACTACGTAAGTCTGACGCATGGATATGCAAATGCTGCTTTGAATCCCGTAGTAAAGAAAATGCGACGCTTCCTGTCATGACGAGACGTCAATTTTTTTTAAGTGGTCGATTCTTGTTTCCGTACCTGAGGCCGTGCCTGTTGCCTCCAGGCGCTAGAAAGGGGCGTGGCTGCTCCATGCCGAGCGCACTTGCTGCATTCCTCTCTCCAAGGCGTAGAGATACATCTGTCCTAACTCATTTTGTGAACGTCTTCAAAAGGCGGTCCTTGGCGCACGCAGTTTTTAATGACCCGTATACACGTGCGATGTTTTCGATCATTATTGAATACTGAATTCAGTACAAGTCAACTATCGCCGTGGGAATTACCAATTATCATAGCAACAAAACGCTGGCAATAGTTCGATAAGAGTGTTCCGCATACATTACATTATTTCATAGGAATAACCTTATTTGACAGCTAGAGAAGCTACTAGATCTAATTTAACGTATTAATACGCCAAATCGTATGATCTGCAACTGTAACGTTTATTAAATAGTATTAATACTAGTACGACACCTTAACTCAGTCGGTAGCGTGTCTACCCACCAAGCTATGGTTCTACTCCCGTTAAGGCCGAAAAATGTGTCATTTGTGAAATGTGGGTTTCGCCTTTCACAAAAATGAATTAACGGCTGCGGGCCTGGGTCTTGTGTATGTTCTAAATTTAAGTTAGTTTGTAAGTCTTGTGCTGATATAATCAGTCTGTTCAGAGAATGCATGGTAAATACTTCAAATATAAGTAAAATAAGTCTTAGTATTCCTACCTATAAAATAACATGTATGGTATCACCATATGAATAAAATTAGGCTCTACATTTTTAACGAAATAATATTTTATTTATTTTGGCCAAAAACATGTTTCGTTATAAACTGCAAAAATACTTTCCTTTTATCGTGTTCCCTACATCACGCTAAGTTTGAGATGCAGAGAACGCGAGATAAAAGGCCAGTGTTTTTGCAGTTCTTAGAGCAACACTATTTAGGTCAAAATAAATCAAATGTTGCATCTATACAAAACATTGAGTTTAGTTACTTTCTTCACATGGTGACCTCAACACTTGTTGAATATCTGTCGAGAGTGTCCTGGAATTTAGTGATAACTTTCTATAATCATTCAATAAGGTTTTTAGATGATGCCGCTATGCTCATGAGAGATATTCAACAACTGTTGAGATCACCATGTGAAGAAAATTAAACTTTATATTTATGTAAAAGAAATATTTGATTTATTTTGCCCAAAAAAGTTTTGTTATAAAAACTACATAAACACTTACCTTTTCTCGCGTACCCTACATCCCCACCTTAAGCATCAAGCCTTTATATTTTTGTCACAGTTAATCCAGTATATTAAGAAACTGAAGACTTAATTTTGCGACTACTGAAGATAGTATTTTAGGTATGAAACGAGTTATGCAGTGCGTATTCTTTCTTTTCTCCCCAAGCTTGATTGGTTTTTTTAATTGTTTTTCATTTTCTGTTTAGTTTTTATATAAGTAATAGTAATTAATGGGCTATTAGGACGTGCCACTCTACATAACTACACTATTTTAGAGGTGACAAGAATATCTAGTTATAGAATGATATCTACAAACCTTTCTATTATGTGTTTAAAAACAATCAGACTAATATAAATCTGTGGATAAATTTTCCTTTGATAACTTTCTTTATTGCACCGCGTCTTGTTATTTAAAGTCCGAGACATCCGCATTTAATTACACTAACGGGGTTGGGACGATGCGGCTAGAGCTTTGGTGGAATTGTACACTCATTTGAGTGGAGAAAGAGTGGGAGCCATAAACAGTTTGAAAGAAAAATACCCTCAGTAGGTGCACCTGGCTGAACCCATATTATTTTTCATCACCGGCAAACCAAACTAGACAAGCCAAACGCCTTTGTCCGTGTGCTCACCGATGCGAGGTTTTAACAGACAGCCATGATTGGTTGTGTTTTTAGAAAGATAATTTATTTTCTAAAATGATATATCAGTTTATTGTAATTAAGATGTTATGCTCTTCTTTAAGAGCCTTTCTGTCCGTAGCATCGAAATTGCGGCCCTAGTTTGAATAATATGATAAGAAACATATGAACTGCGTTCCTATAATTCTAAGTAGACAACTGAACTTAATCTCAAGTATTTTTAGCCAACAATCTAATTGCGTCCCAGTTTGTCATATCAGGTACCTCCATGGTTTGTTCCATTAGGTTTAATGTTTTCATCCACCACTCTCGCGCTTCGGTTCTACCCACATTACCAGAAACACTGGAGGGACTGCATTCGTCTTTGGAAAAATTGAACACTCAGTGAGTATGTAAGAACCTTTTTTTATTAGTGAATGATAGCGAAAAAAAGGTTGTTCTCAAGCGGTTAAAGAAATGATGTAATTAGTATCCTGCGGTAGCGAGTCAACATGAAAGGAAGTAATTAGAGGGGTTCAGTTAAATAATTAGAAAAATTACTATTGTTAAAAATCTACGCCAGCATAGGTTGTTACGCAGACTAAGTCATAAGACTACTAAGATAATGTATCAAAGGAGGTGAGGAGGTTAAGGTTTTAATCTCGACCGGATGCAGTAAAGCTTTTCTCCATGCGTGATTTATTTCTTTGGATTTCCATTTCTCTCTGAACTCAGATGCAGGTACAATTTGTATTACTGTTTTCCTCATCATTATTATTCCTTATATTATTATCTATCCGAAATTGTTTGGAAGTAGAGTGAAAACCAGTTAGAAAAAATCACTATCAATGTACTAGACTGGGATTCGAATCCCGATCTCTCATCGTCAGAAGACCAGCTCAACACGAGAGTGATGCCTTAGACCATTCGGTCACTGAAGTGGGTCAATTTTAAATTAATCTTGTCTATACTTGTGTGAAGGGAGAGGGGGAGCCAAAAAGAAAAACATAATATACTATGCCCGACTGAGATCTGAACCCCAACATCCCTGTCATAGACAAATCAGACAAGGATGCGATTATACCTCTGCCCACGTTCCCAACGGAGCGGGTATTCCGCTTATCAAGCTTCAGAAAGTATTTCGTATATTTTATAAATACATAATTTGTTAGTGCTCTTTCCAACAATCTTCAAAGGCAACTTTTCTTCCTGCGATATACACTTATTTATGAGGTTAGACTTTTAAGGTGCGGCTGGTGACAAGTTGTCTTTATTCATCCGGTTTGAAGGCGGGTGGTATTCTCTAAAATAGCCCAATAAAAATACCATCTGCACCACATCCTTCGAAGGATGCTAATCAGTATCAGTATCAGTATAACTATCGCGTACTTTGAGCTATCACGTTGCAAATATACTCGTACCGGTGGATCAACCGACATTTTCTGTGGCACATTTTACACTTTAATTCCTGTGTATCCACTATTTAGGTTTGATTTAAGTTAGAAAAAATAGTAAGGATATATTTTAAAAACATCACTGGAGAAGTAAATGAAATATTAGACTGTGGGGAAAAAAAAATAGTATGCACGTACTAGGGTATTGAACCCTGACCCTTGAGGTCAGTGTCTAGAATGTTCACTCTGTCGATACAATATTAATAACGGATTAATATTAGAGGATAGAGGCGATAAGGGTCAACTTTATCGGCATTTATCTTTAAGGAGGATGTAAAACCAACCATAGCGCATCAGAAGGGTCTCTGGCTTACCAAGTCAAACTATTACAATAACAATAACAATTGGAGCACTGGTATGACGGGGTAAGACATCAGTCTTTGAATAGGTTTGATCACCGCTGAGAAGGAGGCAGAGGTTCAAAACTCGGCCGGTATATTGGGGTGGTATATTCTAAAATGATCTGCAATTGTGTTAGGTTTTCCCCACCTTTTATCTACGTTAACATTTTCACTTTTTATAAACAAATTTAATTATCCTTAGTGTCTTAAATTATGCTTATTAAAAACCTGTGCGTTGATTAATTAAAAGTAATCATGTAACCCCTTTTCTAAGCAATGTTGCGCCAGTTGTGTCGTGTGTCGCGGACCAGATGGATTCGCGTGGTGTGACAGCTCACGTCGACGCATGCGCACAAGACCTCCACATTAAAATTGAGGTAACACCTAGCTATCTTGTAACAGGAAGCGGATCACCGTGAAACGCGACAATTACGCGCTTTCCAACATTACGTATATGACGCGGGGGGTCCGGAAGATGGTCGGTAAAATGGAGAGAGGGGAAGGGGAGAGGATTCGCGATGTCACCGGTTAGGGGTGTTCAAGTGATATCGGGATATTTTTTTAACTTTTCGTTTTTTATGAGAGATCATAAAGTTTTGTTCTCTTAATTTTTGAACAAATATTATTGGGGACAAAATTAATATGTTATTACTCTAATAATACCACCACGTTTATCAAAGTTTTAGTAAATCTTTAATAAACTAAAAAAAAATGCATCAACATTAAATTTATATTAATGTTAAGTAAAATCCCCAACAATGTTTATTTTAGGATAAAAGTTTGTTAACCAAGAAAGTGTAAATTTGTTAAGAAAATGTCAATGTTTTTGCAGTTTTCTTAGTTTGGCTATGAGTGAATCACTCACAAGTTTGGTCTCAGGCGCTAGTAATGTAAGTAGTGGTCAGAAAATGTAAAATAATAATTTTAAAATAAGGTTGAGGGAGGCTCAAGTCTTATTTTATTCCCGCCTCATGTGCGAACCCCACACGAGGTATATCTCTATTAGAATCTTGCTAGAAACCCTTTTAATAAGTGTGACACGCATCGATGGATACGCAGACTAGTCATAATATGATTATCCGTTAGTGGATATGTCTGGGTTTCAGTCATAGCCAACTATACTGAGGGTATATTTCTATTAAAGGTTTCCCACTCACCCTCTATGTAAATGCGGGTTCAGACAGTTCAACTTTGTACTTTTTACCTTACTCACTCCCATTATTTAATCGAATAACCCGGCTGAGTAGTAAAATGTGCTGCGAAGAGAAATTAAATATAGAGGATCGACACAGTTAAGGCGTCACCCTCGTAATATACTGGATTTAGGGTGACTGAGAGATTGGGGTTCGAGCCCTGTGTGGGTGTACGAGGAGGTCTAATTTCAAGTTGATTTAATAAGCTTTTTCCACGAGAGTGCCCCATTAGTGTCAATAAGTGATTTCGGATAACCCGATTGGGTAGTAAGACACGGTGAAAGATAGGAGGACGGATGGTTAGGAGGGAAATAATAATTGTGATTTTGACTACACATTCGCTAAGTAATGGTTCATATCAGTGTTGAAATCTAGATCATGTTTAATCGTCGTGACTAATAAGGGTTGAGAAGCAAAGAGGGGAGGAGGGGGGAAAGCGTGAGAGAATTTGTCGTTATTATTAATGTGTGAGTTGGGTTATTATTTTTAACGAGGCTTTTGTCCTGAGGTTCGAAGTAAGTCATGATTAGGCGAAGCAAGAGAAACGAGGCAAAATGTGAAGACAACACCATCACTTCCATCCTTGTCCTGAAGATTGTTTTTTATCTGGTAGCCCGATCTTGAAGGAGTTCGTTATCAAAAAATAGTGAACATTGTTGCATGACATGAATATAAATGAGTATCAACTGCGTGACTATTAGCACAGGTGGACATGCGGACTAAATGTCAAGCTCTTCCATTTTGGTTTACTGGTGACAAAAAGACCAAGCTTCAAATCCCATTCAGACATACTGAGGTATTTTCCTCATTGATTTTCCATTCTCCATCCGTAAAAAGGGTACAACCCAAACGATTAGTAAGACGTGATAATAAACAAAAACTACATTACTTCATATTAAACACAGTTCAATTTCCATATAAAGGACCTTTTAAGTAATACAAACATATTTGTTTAGTCCAAAATTGATCAGATTTTACTGTAGTATCATTTGTATTTAATAACATTGATACTATTTATCAAACAAGACATCTTCAGATAACATGACTGGACGTATTAATACGTGAAAGTAGCCACCGCAACTTTTTCTTTTGGATTTTTATGAAAATTGGACTCCATTAGGCCTTTATTTTTTATAAACACCAAAATGAGGCGAAAGCGTTGTTTAGAAATATATATAAAAATACTAGTATTTTTATAATCATTTAAACCCACGTCAAGGTGCACGTAGGAAAAGGCGTAATTATCGTCTTGTACAGTTTAATAGTGACCAGGACCATTGTGGTTTCAATCCCGATCGAGTGTACTGAGATATTGTTTTCCTAGATAGTCCTACTCTCCATTCACGACAATTCTGATATACTTGCTGTACATTTCACCCTCCTCACCCCAACCCTAGTCAGAGGAAATATGCATATTACCACAAAGGGTAATAAGATGGGGTTTAATAAATAAACGAATCATTACAATTTCAAGTTTAATTTCGTTGCTATTAAGGAATAATTAACAGACCTTTATTTTTTTTAAGTTCTATGTTTTAATATCTCGATCACAAAAAAAAAATCAAAACCTAATTTTGATAGTGCCCCCGCCCCCCCCTTACATATTTCAGAGTGGATCAAGCGCGTGGCGCAAGTGTTGTTGACTCCCCATCTCCTTCTCTGATCATGCGATGCGAAATCTGCCCCCAGGACACTCCTCACCCATCAATTACGCACAGTTCCACGTGATCTATATAGCCAGACTGCAACCACCAATTAGCTCCCCCTACCCCACATATAACCTCCTCCCTAGAATATAGATGTGTCGCCATTGTAATGCATTATGCCACGATATTCGACTGTTAGTTAATAATTTCGCACCCGGAGCCATGTTTTGTGTATGTTTATAAACACTTCCTGGAAACTAAAAGGAGGACATATTTTTCCGCCACTCATTATTATGTCTTTTTTTTTTTATTTCTTTACAGACAACTTATTTCTAGTTGATTTTATAAGTTATTGATTATTTTGTTGGTATTTTCGTCTAAATGTTTCTGACAATAATCATTCATCACAGGTAAAATGTATTAGTAAGTTGGTGAGGCAAGTACACTATAAATTAGTCCACTGAAAGGCATTATTAAGATGCCAAAATAAATTAAAATAGCATAAATCAATTTTTGGGTGAAAGAATATTCCTACGAGCAGGAATAGAAGAGTTATTCACGTTGTATTTTGCCTGGCCATATTATTAGGGGACTTGAAGTATTGCAGTTGAATAGTCGTTTAGACGCTATACTTTAGATGTTTTGGGTCAAATTCCAGTACAGATAAATTATGAACGCTATGACTCATATGGAGTTCACTCAAGTTGCATCCTCAGGAGTCAAAGGCGTGAAAATAAAATAACGAAATGATAAAAAAAAACTCTTCAGTGGCCGAATGGTTCAACGCGTCGCTCTCGTGTTAGACAGACCTGCCGATGATGGGAAGATTGGGGTTCTAATCTTTACCAGGTCTACTGAGGGTGGATTTTCCTAAAATGGTTTCCCATTTTTATTCCACGCAAATGCGGGTAGATTGCCCTTAAAATACCTCCTTCCTCGTATAACCTAAACAGTTAGTAAGACGTGGTGAATAACTTTGATACTTTTTTAAGCACCTAATTTTACTATTCGTTCAGGTTATGCTCTTATAATACTATTATTATTATTAAGCACCACGTCTTACTACCCGTTCGGGTTATACACTTTAAGTACTAATTACGCTAATGGATTAGGAATTGGGAAGGTTGAATTAGTGGAAGTGAACCCGCATTTGCGTGGAGGGAGAGTGGAAAACCATTTAGGAAAAACCACCCCCAGTTCACCCGACCGAGGTTCGAACCTCGATCTCCCCGTCCTCAGCAGTCGAGCAGCTCAACACGACTAGCGTGTTAGCCAACTACGCCACCGAGGCGGTTCTTATAATACTAGTTACGCTAATAGTTTAGGAATAAAAAAGGAAGTATTTATAGTAAATGTACCCGCATTTGCCAGAAAAAAAGGGAGTGAAAAAACATATTTGCAAAAATCACCTTCCGTACACCCGACGGAGATTCGAACCTTGATCCCGACACTTCCACCTTAAGGTGATGGTACCTAAGACCTTATTAAAAGCACATTATAGGTTACTACCCCCATTATTAAAGGTATAAAAATGTTAAATTTAAGTGAGGCTACTAACGACTGATGATGATTTATATAAATAACATCAATTTAATTACTTATTTTAAAAAAATGCGAAAATAAATTATTATTGGATTGTTTGTATTTTACCTACCTTCATATAACGGGTAAAATAAGTTTATCATCAAATTATTTGTAATTTATCTGCTTTCATATAAAGTGAATAATAAATTCATAGCAACCTGTGTTCGAGAAAAAGTATTTATATGTCACATCTCTATATCACACAAAATATATTGGTTGTCTATATCTGCTATTTTATATATATTTTTTCAAGGAAATATATTGATAAACGCTTAGATACACAAATCGTTAAAAATATATTGCTAATATTTACTACGCACTTAACCTCCTTATTTTTATTTATTGTGTGTGTGTTTGTTTTTAATCCTCCCAAATCTTAAAGACAGGTAATATTTTTGTGGCATGAAACATGAGAGGAGTGAACATTTTTACTCAATTAAGGTTCGAAACGTTCATCCAACCGCGTCGAATCCTCAAACTACATCCACGATGACTTGAGAACGCGATACCTCCTCACATGCCTGATTTATCGGCGGGCCTCACCATTACACAATGTGTGGTTGGTGTCTTGTACAATTTAATAGCTTCAGCGTGTGTGAGGGCATCAGCTGTTTGATCAGGTTGCGTTGTCAGCATCGGACTTCCATTAGTACGATCTGTCAGTTCACTCCCAGTTCTAACAAACCTACACCTTCTTTATGTTGGTCCATGGACCCGGGAGATTAAGGAAGGCTCACTTGATATATTTTCCCTATTCAAATCCATCAAGGAATGAAGTCGCTTCTGGGCGGAGGGTTAAAAGACCGGGTTTAAGACAGGTTGGCTTACGGAGCGAATTGGAACTACGATTCTAATTGATTGACCTTGAAATTGACAAGACTCTGATGGAGCAGATGTGCTATGTGGGTAGATGACATGCACGAACAGAGAGGAAAAATACTCCTCAGTGGCAAATCCCGTGTGAAAAACCACCCGCAGTGTGCTAAGACGGGAATCGAACCAGACCTCTTTGTCAATGGTTACCTCGAGACACTCGACCATCATTGCGGCTTATTGCGAAGAAAATTATTACAAAGCACATATTTACCTAGTGCAAAACTGATAATTTTTGCTAGCCTACACCAGGGGCTGCTAAATTACAGCCAGTGGGACGGATTTAATCCACTGTACTTGTAACATCTTAGCACAAGTTGATGTTTGAGTCATTTTGAAGGAGTGAAGGGAATACAATTCTTACATGCAGTGTGTATACAAGTTCACGCCATTACTTTTCAGAGCGCGATTGATTACTGGTTAACGCAACGAGCCTAAAATGAAGGCACAGTTCGTTCAGTGAAAATTTATTTCTTTTCACAACAGAATGCCATATCCTCCTTAAATTACGTAAGGTTTTTTTTAAAAATTATTTTTGACCTTCATACCCCACCGTAAGGGATCGTAAGATTTTTCATCCCCTTTCCCTCTCCACCTTACGTAAATTTTTTTTAGGATTTGTTGACTTATATTATATTAATCCTTTGATTATGTTTAGATGTAAGGATTGGTAATAAAGCGAGTGAAATGTATGGCATTTTAGAATACTTTAATTTCAGTAAGTAAATGAAATATAATTGAAATTTTATAATTAACATATTTATTTTCTGAAAAAAAATTTTTTTTTGTCTCACCATTAACATTGATTAAAAAACATAGCGTAAGATGGATTCTGACCCCCCACCCACATCGTAAAAAATAACAATAACTGAGACCCCACGCCCCCCTCTCCCCCAAAATTACGTAATTTCAGGTCGGTCTCTTATAGTAAGTGTTAAAAAAAATTGCATCTTACATATAGAATAAGCTGACAATTCGTCACATCATAAGTGGTACATTATTTTTCACTTGATCATTCTTTGTCTCTGGAGTGATAACTATGCTTTACGCTGTATTTGGCATGGCTGTGTTCCTGCTATATTGTGTGTAATAATTCTCATAGCACATGTCCCATATGGCATTACTACTGTCCAAAATAAACACTAGGGCATAGCTTAAATAAAGGCTACAAATTTGCTCCAGCGCAACTATAAAAACGTCTCAACTTTGCGCCCAAGATACTCCCCAAAATGGGCCTCATTAAATCGCTCCATTTTTCTATTCACTAAACAAGGATCAGACTGGTTGTAGACTCTACGATGACGTCACCATAAACGTCATCATTTGTACTTTCTTAAACTAATCTGTGTGAAGAATCTACTCCAAAGTCAATGTTTCTTTATTTTAAAAATCAACCGAAAATATGGAAAAATGGAAATAGTACTCAACATTTTTTCTTATTCTTTAGCAATTTAAATAAAGTAGGCCTACTTCTGAGTTATTTTCAAGTAACATTATACATTACAAAGTACTTGAAATAATATTAGCTTAAAGAAGTAGTCTATCACGAAGACATTTTCGGTAGTTTTAATTCCTTTGTTTAACTACTAATTGGAATACAGTTTAATAAGGATGTTCTGGAGCATTATTACATTATGCCGCCATTTTAATTTATAAGTATCAAGATTTACAAGTATTTTATTTAATTGAGGTATTTAACAATCACTTTCTGAACCAACTGGTTATACCAGCACACGAGAATTATTACGAGCGAGAAGGCCTATAAATGTTTCCGAGAACGGTATTGTCGCCTACCCTCCAGGATTATTTTACCTACTACAATCGACATGGGACTGATGGATTTACTTCCACCTCAGAGGAAGTTGGGCTTCTTTTAAGTTTTAGATTTGCACACAAACTTTACCTATTCTTTTTAAATGGATGTAGGCACATAGCTATCTATTTTCCGCCTTTATTTATTTTATTATTATTTATTATTTAGCACCGAGTCTTAAGGGTCTTCAGGTTGTACGCTTAAGTACTAATTACGCTAACGGGCTAGGAATTGGGAAGGTTGCATGTAGAGTAAGTGAACCCGAATTTGCTTGGGGGGAGAATGGAAAACCATTTAGGAACTCTCTCCCCTCAGTTCACCGGAGCAAGATTTGAACCTTGATCTCCTCATCCCTGCAAGTCCAGCTCAACATGAAACGAGCAGGTCAACCAAATACGCCATCGAGGGGGTCCCCCTTTTTTGGACACACACCCAGAGGAAATTTGCTGAGTCATGTATTCAGTTTGTTTTGTTATATGAAAACACGTTAATTTGTATACATCTTGATATTCAACAACAGTTAACGTATTTTGTAAGAAGTTATATTATATTCAACAACTCAATAACTTATCTATATTGAGTTATAACTATTATACTTGACCCGTTCCACTGAATTAAACGTCAAATTGGGCGCACATTCCGAAAGGTTTTAGAGACCGCCGTTCGACAATACAACATTTAAAAAACTCCCACTAGCAGCATCTTTTTTCCGTTCCTCTGTGGAGATCTCAGGGGCCTAGCCTCTGATTGGCGTGTAACATCACCCCAAGCATCTTCCTTTATTGGTTCTGTGTGTCTCGATATTTACATCATTAAAAGCATTAGCTTGTGCATACTGCTCTCCTCAAGTAGCGATATTCTATGTCTATAGTGTTAAGAAACAAGAGACGAATTAATCATCGTAACATTGGCCCAATATTTAGAATGTTAATGATCTCATTTTTTTTTGCTAAGACTTTGCTAATCCTAATTTTTGTTTTTATGTTACTCGAAAATATGACCCATCCATACTGATTAAAACCAATTGAGACACAACACGGTAGTATTAGACAAATATTAATGTGAATGCATTAACATAGAAGTTTTAAATACGAAAGAAGAACTAAACATTTGTTCTCATAATTTTCAAACTAGACAGTAATTTATTTATATAATGCAGGGTTTAATCTTCTTGATTTTTATCTTGAGATTATCAACGCAATAATTATCACGGGGTTGACTTAGGCCTGAAAATAAGTGTGTGTTAAATTTTAACGTAAACTTTTTTTAAACAGAAAAACAAGTCAGCATAAACGTATTTTTACTGGCAAACTTTATATAATTTAAACAGATATTTAATATTATTTCACAGGTATTTATATTATATTTTAAAAGTGACAGTTGCATATCACATTACTTGACGTATAAATATATGAAAAATGTCTTAGAAACTGCCTAATATCTGCTTTGAATTTAACATTGAAGGGAGTATAGAAGGGGCATGCATACAGGCCAGGAACTCGTAGACCTCATATTTCATAATTAAATTACAAAAAAGCACATAATTTTGTTATTTTCGGAGCTAGTATCTACTTTGTTGTTCGAATGGTCTAAGGCGTCATAGCTTAGAAATGAAAATCTAGCTAGTAAAACCAGCGCTTAAAAATTTTTTGTAACAACCCATTGTTTTTTTTTATTATGTAACTTAATCTAAATCTTCCCCACTACTAAGATAATCATTCAAACAAAAATATTTTTAATGCCAACATAAACAAACAAACTAGACATTACTCTTCCAAATTCTCCTTTCAAATTATCTCCTTTGTAATCCCTTCATTTTACTATGTTTGTTCTCGTTTTAAAGCCTCAATGTAAGCCTAAAACCAAATTGCACGGCGTAAGTATTTGATAGCTGTACAGTTTGAAGAAATGTCAGGAATTTTCGGTCTGGGTCACAACACCGCCCTCTCAATGTTAAGTCTTAGCCCCATTATTTGCTCGCAAGGCTGTGGTCAGAGTCTGCCTTGCCCCCAACATTATAACAGTGGACGGGCAACAGTAGGTGGGCGTATCTGGTCCCGGGGCTACAATATGTGACTGCGCTAAGACATTGGCAACCAAGATGTGGAGATTCTACAAGGTTGACTCATCCAAGGAGGGAAACTGGCGAGGTGTCGAGATGCTACAAGGTTGGCTAATCTTAGGAGGGAAACTAGCAAGGCGTAGGGATTTACAAAGTTTACTAATACTAAGAGGGAAACTGGCGAGGTGTCGAGATGCTACAAGGTTGGCTAATCTTAGGAGTGGAAACTAGCAAGGCGTAGGGATTTACAAAGTTGACTAATACTAAGAGGGAAACTGGCAAGGTGTCGAGATGCTACAATGTTAGCTAATCTAGGAGGGAAACTGGCAAGGTGTCGAGATGCTACAAGGTTGGCTAAATCTAGGAGGGAAACTGGCAAGGTGTCGAGATGCTACAATGTTAGCTAATCTTAGGAGGGAAACTAGCAAGGCGTAGGGATTTACAAAGTTGACTAATACTAAGAGGGAAACTGGCAAGGTGTCGAGATGCTACAATGTTAGCTTATCTTAGGAGGGAAACTAGCAAGGCGTAGGGATTTACAAAGTTGACTAATACTAAGAGGGAAACTGGCAAGGTGTAGAGATGCTACAAGGTTGGCTAATCCTAGGAGGGAAACTGGCAAGGTGTGGAGTTGATACAATGTTGGCTAATCCTAGGAGAGAAAATATGTTGTTTAATGTGTGGGTCTGAGACCTCCTGAATATTTCTAGAATCTAAACCAGGGTTGCTCAGTGAATACTTTAAAGAATAGGACTTGCGCTTAGAACAAAAATTTTAGAACTCTTGGCCAAGATAGGACCCCCAAGACTTTGGCTTATTATCCGCTTTGTTGGGAAATATATTTTTTTCGTCCACTGAGCACGATTATTATAAACGTATTTTCTTCCGTAATGTGATAATGAAACAGCCAACTCCCTTGTGTGGACCGAACAAAGAATTACGTACGTCAATGGTTGAGCTAGAAGTCTCTAAATTACAGGCATACGCACCTGCCATCTTTGGTCAGAGTTGGCTGAGCTTAGGATTCTAGAAGAAGGGCAAAAATATTTAATGAGGAGAAATAATATATTATTTAACAATTTGACCATGTAATACATACATGGTCTTGTGTTACAATCAAAAATGAAAGGGGGATTGTGTCTGAGCATCCCCCTCTAATCCTTTTAATATCCCGGTAAACAATTTTAATAAAATCTAAAAACATGTGAAGTACAATAATAATATAGAGGAGTGGAGAATTCTAGAATGTTTAAGTTAAGCCAGACTTATGAATTGATATTTACCAGTAATACTAACGCACCGATTAAAAGTTCTCATAAAATTTCCAATTTGTAAGATGTACAGATTTTAGAGTTTTAAGACCGGCATCAGTGTGCACGTATTCCGGTCTGTTCTGGTCTATCGTTCATGAGGAGGTTTGGATTTCGAATTCCAAATGCTAAGGATTTATTCATAAATAGTTTTAAATTCTCCTTCACCCAAATATAAGTATATTTCCTATAAGAATTCCCCACCCTGATCCCTAATCCAATACAGTAAATATGCACACAGATGAACTGCTGTGCACAATAAACGTGCTTAACATTTTTATATATGTTGTATAGCTGTGGGCGTACGTTGGTGGTCAAGCAAACTAAATGCCAAGATCGGGGTTTGAATCCTGGCTAAGTTTATTAAGAGTGTTTAATCTTAAGCGGCTTCCCCATCTCACTCCACCAAAATCCAGTTACATTTCCTATAGTTTCCATCTTTTTTTATCACAATTCAATTAGTGTAGTAAGACGTGACATAAAAAATATATTTTAATTCGTTTAACTGGATTTTAATTAATCTATACTTTGTAGCTCTTTTATGCACATCCACCCTAATCTGAGTGCATTAAGGTGGGGAGGTAGGAGACGCGAGAAAAGGGCAGTGTTTGTGCAGTTTTTATATAATTTTTATTTTGTTAAAATAAATCAAATATTAATTTAGTACAAATATAGAGTTTAATTTTCTTCACTTGGTTACCTCAAAAGTTCTAAAATATCTGTCGAGGCTGTCCTGGAATTTAATGAAAGCTTTTTCTCTTAATTTAAAAAGTTTGTCATCTAATTCCGATATGTTCATGACAGATATTCAACAACTGTTGATATCATCATGTGAAAAAAATTATGCTCTATGTTAGTACTGGAGCAATATTTTATTTATTTTGGACAGAAAAAATGTTTTTCTACAAGAACTACCAAAATAATGGCCTTTTCTCGCGTTCCCCATATCCCCAATTCAAAGTGACTTTGCCAAATATGACCACCTTTGACATGACTTTATGAAATGTTTATTGTTAAAAAAATTAAATCCAACGTCTGCAAAAAAATCATTTATATAATTCCTCTACCTACATCTAGTATGCTCAAGCTATTTAAGAATATGATAGAAACATCACTTAGAGAAAATATGAGGTTTTGTATACCATAAAAGATATGAATAAAATATAATCAAACATGGAGAGTTTGTGTAAGACTATAATCTAAACTGGTTGGACTCCTAAAACCATGTGCGCCCAAACATATTATTACTCAAATAATAATTTAAACTACTAGTTGCGCTGTCTAGAGCAGTGGTCTCCAAATGGTGGATCACGGTCCACATTCGGACCGCAGTTAAATTTTAAAGGACCTTGACAAGATAGCGACAAACAGAAGAAATGATGCTATTTCAATGGTGGGCGGATAGTATACAATGGAGGGCCAAAAATAATAAAGCAAAATAACTAAAAGGAAAGTAATCACGCTTTTGAACTAGTATAGTCCTACAGGGCTTGAACTTGAGTAACTGTTAAAGTTTTGCCGGACCGCGGAAGTATGTCGAGTTTTTAAAACGGACCTTCATAAAAAATAATCGGGGACCCCCCTGGTCTATAGAATGCATCTTTGAGAGTAGTTGGAAGTATGTGGATTGTTGCAAAGAATAAAATAGTATCGAAAGACGCAATGATGGCAGTATATAAAGTTGTGTTGACGTCAACATTATTGTATGATGTGAAGCTTGGGTTTGTCAAAATAAGCTCAAAAGCAAGCTGAATGCGGTTGGAATAAGGTATCTAAGAAATGTATGTGTATGTGTATGTGTATAAACTCGTGTGGACGGAGTGAGTAACGAATGGTTACTGAAACAGTGCTGTTTGAAAGGGAAGCCATTAGATAAATGTGAAAGAAGCGGGCTATGTTGGTCTGGGCATGTTGAGAGGATGAGTGTGGATCGAATGATGAAACAAATAAATTAAGGTAGAGTGTGTGGATCAAAAGGACGGAGTAGTCCATGTAAGACGTGGCTAAATGTTGTAAAAGAATGTGTAAAAAAGAAATACATTAAGTGTTTTAAGAATAAAAGAGCATTGTATAACTCAGTGTATGAATTTTATTAAAACGAAGGTAATATTCAAGGATGGGGAAGTGTGGAATAAGTTAGTGAGGATGAATTAAGTACGAATTTGTTTTTTGAGCTATATACACAATTTTTTGCCTAACCAGTAATGAAACGGTATGATCATGTTTTTATGTATGCATTGTATGTATGTATGTATGTATGTATGTATGTATGTATGTATGTATGTATGTATGTATGTATGTATGTATGTATGTATGTATGCATTACAATAAAGCTATCTTCTATATAACTAAGACTGTAGCTAATCTTGTTTTAACTTCCAATTTCTGGATGGCTTCCTTCAAATTGTCGTTATGATTGAAATTACCACTCAACGCATCTTATCACCTTACAGATTCTAATTACACTAATGGACTAAGATTGAGGAAGGTATAATTAAAAGGATCTGTACCAAAAAATGCGTAGAGAGTAGTTAATTATTAAGAAAAAACCCTCCCTCGATATACCTAAAAGTGATTCTTGCCCCAACCTACCCACGTCACTGGAAAATCAGACAATATGAATCTGACATTTAGTTCACGTACCCACCACTGCGTGTATTATGAATATAATGTTCTTAAATTGCTCTCATATAGTCCTACATATTCATAAAATATAGCAGATATTATTTAAAATTAATTTGTATTATCTTTTTGACAAGGTAATTCCTTATTTATATTAGTTTAAAAAAATAAAAATTAGTTAGATACAAATACAATATAAAAGTATTATAATTTTGGGGGTTATTGTGACAATTAACCGCAATAATTAGACCCCTCCATTCTCTCCCTCGTTCATCATACTAGTTGAAAACTAGACGCAACAATCGAGCAAGAAAATATACGATAATCAAACACGCGCCTCTTTTTTCAAGACGAGGTACGATCTAATCTTACGCATGGCACGCTTCTCGCTTTAACCTTGTTTGAAACAGGATCTTCTAAAGACTAATCACCCTATTCTTGAGTCCTGTAGAATGTTTTGTGTATTAAAATATTTAAAAATTATCTTTGCCTGACCTAATATTGTAAATGTCTTATTTAACGAATCGTTGCTTGATAACAATGCTAACGAGAAAAGCTAAGTTTAGTACCACGTTTTACTACCTGTTGGGGCTATATTCATATGTATTAATTACACTAATGCGCTAGGTATTAGGAAGGTTGACTTTAGTACAAAGTGACCCACATTTACGTAGATGGAGAGTGGAAAACCATTTATAAACAATTGACCTCAGTTTATCTGAAAGGGATTGGGACCTTGAACAGCCTGTCATCGGAAGTCTAGTCTGTTGCTAGAGAGACACCCTAGACCACGCGGCCACCGAAACAGGTATGAGCACTATTAAGAGATCATATTTTTTTAAGGTTATTTAGAATTTAGTATTTGACACTTGGAATGCACAGTGCGGCTATGGGTACAAAAAACTCTAAGCTTCTATGTCTTCCACCCTTACCGAGTAAAATAGCTTCGTGTTTAGTCAACAGTGTTGCATAGACTAATCCAAATAAAAATATTTTTTTTTGTAGATAGAAAAGTTACTAGCAAATTTTTCACACAGTTGTACCTAAAACTATGTTGATCTTCCACTGTTAACTCACCCACTTCGGTGGCTTCATTGCCTAAAGCGTCACTCTCGTGTTAGACTAGACTACCGATGACGGGAAGATAAGGGCTGGAATCGTGACCGACTGTACTGAGGGTGGTTTTCCCTAAATGCTTTTCTAATCTCCCTCGATGAAAATGTGGGTATACTTCCTACAAAATTAAACGTCCTCATCCCTAAAATCTTAGCACAATTAATAATTATGCGCATAGCCCAGACGGGTAGTAAGACGTGGTACTATCAATAAATGACACCTTCCATTGTTAATATCAATAGCTATAAAATAATACTTCTAGTAAAATAAAATTATTGACCTAAACAAAAAATGATTGTATTTTATAAAAATTCCTTTATACCAGAACTACTGCACCATTGGCGTTTGTCCGGCAATATACTGGATTGCCGATGATGAGTAGGTCGAGGCTTGAGCTTCCCACAGGCTCACTGAAGTTTTTTATTTTATTTTCCACATATGATTTGCTCCTGAGGTTCAACCATAGATTCTTTACGAAAATACGGGTGCACTTACACTCACCCATACCCCCTGTAATAAACCTCTAATAACCATAGTATGCAATAGGCTAGACTGCCGGTGACGGAGAGATCAAGGTTCTAATCTCGGTCGGGTGTACTGAGGGTGGTTTTTACAAAATGGTTTTCCAATCAGTCTCCACGCAAATGGGAGTAAACTTCCTATTAATAAAACTTTCCTAATTCCTAAAACAATTAGCGTAATTAGTAGGCCTACATAAGCGTATAACCCGAACGGTTAGTAATACAAGATGCTAAAAACAACAACGTAGTGTTAAAAGTTATTATTTAAAATTAACTACGAGGCTTATTATATTAAAACTTTCATTTTATAGTGACTGACCATTGTCATTTCCCTAGTTAGGATAGTTTTCAGCTTATCAGAAATATCTCTTCCTAGGTAGGTATCCTTTGTTTACATTTGGTTTGAATGAACTGCACGATCTGTTGAAACGTGTTGGTTGCACAAAGCACAGGTGCCTTTTGTATTATATTATACTACTATAAAGCCATATGGCTGACTCACTGGAATTAATGTTTACCCACTTCCATATGATCTAAAAACTTGAAATTTGGCAAACTTATAGCTTCTAGCCTGTAACCGACAGGAAAATTACAAAAAGTAAATATTTTTAATCTTCAACCCCCGAAAAAAAAAATCAAAATTTCGTAGCTACTTTAAAGTTGATGTGGACCTTTATTTGGAGGTCTATTGTGGCTAAACGGTTAGACCTATAAAAAAACGGCTCTGGAATTACATTAGATTACCTCTACTTACAAAGAAAACTCATTGAGTGTCTGGGGACGGAACCCCAAACGAGCAAAGCCAGTCTTTTTATACATAGGTGGAAAAATTGTTTTCAATATTATGTACAGTAGAATTTTGACATGAAGAAACATTTAGGCAATACAAACATATTTATTTCGTGGCTAACATTGAAAACATTTTACTATTTTATTAGTGTTATAATAAATATATTTGTAATATATATATCAAAAGTGACAGCTGCAGATCACATTACCGAACGTATAAATACGTGAGAATAGATCTAGTAACTTTGCTAGCTGTCATATAAGTTCTTTCCTTTGAAAATGGGATTTTATATAAATATTGCTTCACTTTGAGTAAAGATTAATTTAATATTTAAGTTAGTAAGGATTATTACCCACTTCAGTGGCCGAATGGTATAAGGGCTCTCTATCTTTTAGACTGGCCTGCTGAAGACGGTGATATCGGGCTTTGAATACTTTTAGGGTCTATTGAGGAAGGTTTTTCTTAAAAGTGTTCTCACTCTCTATCTTCACACAAATGCAGGTGCACTTCCACTAAATTCAACCTTCCTTATCCTTAACCCATTAGCGTAATTAGTACAAAGGCGTACAACCCAAACAGGTAGTAATACGTGGTGCTAAAAAAAGTACTATTACTATTTTGAATATCACTATGGAGTTTGAATGTGGGTATACATTTTTAGAACGGACTCTATCAGTAACATGTTAACATTTTTTCCGTGGACTTTTTTCCATTTTGTTGGTCGAAAAAGTACACTCAGTTTACTATGTAGGGTATCTTTCTGACATTGGCTGATTATTATAATAATAATAATAATATTTAGCACCGCGTCTTACTACCCGTTCGGTTTATACGTTTTAAGTACTAATTACTCTAAAGGATTAGGATTTGGGACGGTTGAATTAGAGGAATTGAACCCGCATTTGCGTGGAGGGAGAGTGGAAAACAACTTAGGAATAACCACCCCCAGGTCACCCGACCGAGATTCGAACCTCGATCTCCCCGTCCTCAGCAGTAGAGCTCAACACGACAAGCGCGTTAGCCAACTACGCCACCGAGGTGGGTTTGGCTGATTAGAGTATGGCTTAGTCGAAATAAACTTATAAATAATAGGCAAAAATCCCAATATGTACAAACATTTCACTCTCTTGAGCTTTTAGCTTTAAATTTAACTTTAAAAAACTTCGTGAGTTAAAATATACAATGATATAAATCAACTAGAAGTTACTCAAGAATGGAACTTGAACTGTGATATGAACACTGGTAGACACATCGTATAATGTGCTTGACTCTCAATAGACTGGATCAACTGTGACGGAAAAGTTAAGGTTCAAATCTTGGCTGGGTGAACTGTGGAGGTTATTGAGGACAGAGGTTCAAAATATGATGTACTATTATGGTTTTCCTCTTTTTACGGCAATATTGGGGTGATTCCTTTAGATTTTATAACCATCCAACCCATTCATTCCCCTAGGATTCAATTTAATAATAACCATGGCGTTAAACGTACCAAAATAATACAATAACCAAGCCATGGTAATGTGTGCCTCCAGTGGTCTTCTTTTTGGTTTGTTCCAAATCAGTGAGCACGCGGATTAAGGCGTCGACCTGTACTGGTCTGGTTTGCTGGTAATTCCGGTATCACGATGAACTCAACGTTTGCATAACTATTACGTAATGTTCACATAATGTAAAGAAATAAGTGTGTGACCAGGATTCACGTAACGTTACATAACAGCTCGAGAAAGCACACACACAATAGATTTTGACTGTTTCAAAACAAATAGTCCACTAAAATGAAACCCATGCATTTGAAGCTTATTATGCTGAAAGTACTTGCAATATAAGCTTAATTGATATACAAAATATAGTGTAACAAGAAGCTAAGCCTTTTAGAATTCACGAGACACGGAAAAAAACCATACCGTAAAAGTTGTCTGCATACCATAAACAAACAAATTAAATACTAAATAGCCCTATTGGCGTTGGTCGCATTATGATTGGCTAGCTAGAACATGTGGTACCCTTCATTTAACGTTCACGTAACGTTAAAGCTCTCCCCCAGACAGCTCTTAATTTAAGTGAAAATTAAATTTTCTGAATCATTATGTCGTCCATGTTACACTAACATTAATTGAACGTAAGCATAATGGAGAGGCAGAGGCTCAATTCCCAGGTGGGTTTATTAAGGGAGTCTTTTTTCTGAATGGTTTCCAACTCTATCTCCACACCAATGTAGATACTTTAAAAATATATATAAATCACACCTTATTAATTAATTATCTCTATCTCATTAGTAGGATTAAATGTGTCTATCTCAGCTGTTTAAGAAGACTTGGCGTAAACTAATGGTTTGGTGCGATATGTGAATGTGGTATTAAAGAGAAGGTATTTATCGAATGACCTCTACCCGATGCAGCCCGGTATGGCCTTGTGATGTTGCAGTGTAAGTGTGGATCCACGTTCTTCTCCGCTCGTGGGATGATCCTCATACGGAGATGAGACGTGCTCAGATCAACACGAAGGCTGTGTAGTTAGTTGCCTGGACCACAGGTTGTGAGGCGGGGAGGTATATACCGCGATAAGCAGGGGGTGCCGGCCGACAGTGAGTAGCCTACATGTACGATACTGAATATCAACTTAAGTTTTAATTTCATGATATTTTTTTAAAAGTATGTGAGATTCTTGTTTGTTCGGTTTCAATTTTTACAAATCTTAATTTGAAATGACGTGATTAGGTCTATATGGACTGTTGTGATATTAATCGTTATGTTCTACAAAACTATTTAAAAGTGAGCTGTTTGGTGTTTTTTATAGCAATTTGAAATGTTAAGAAAGTATTCAACCAAATAGTTAAGTGAGTTTAAATGCAAACACCTGTTTAAGCCCTGTTTAAGGAAATGTGTATTCAATGTATTGTGCAAATAATCTTAATCGGCATCTTGAGAATGTGAACTTCAAAAAGATAATCTAGATCACATATTTATCTAAAAAATTATATTATACTGTCTTTACATATACTTAAAAAAATAGATTATATACACCCTCTATTAAATAAAAATGTAGTATTTATATATTAATTTTTTATAGTTGAGTATTTTTAATCTGTATTTTTTTTAAACTCAAAGAAATTTCTATATTTTTTTTATTATATAGTTTAATTTTAATATTTAGATAATTATTGAGACCTTTTTATTACGACAAAATTGAGTTTTTCTATAGTTTATTATATTAAATATAGTTATTTATTATTTTAAAATAAACGTATTAAATATTGAATTTAAACTTAAAACCAACTATAAAACATGGGAATATTATATTTGCTATAATCTATTTACTAAAATAACGCAATTCATAGAAATATTGATGAATCCTTATTTTTATTTCTCAAATTCAAAGATTATGTTAATGCTTGCAGATATTTTCTGAATTACCTAATTACCTGAATGAATGCATATATAGGATTTATTTAAATTAAAATTGTTAAGTGTATGTCACTTATAAACAAGATAAATAAGGCTATGTGTGAATAAGTTGACACTAAGGCATTTAACTTTATTTCATTGCTTCTTAAAATGCACTTTTGAATAAACTATTAAACATTATTCATGAGCTTAGAAATTTAATTTTAATTTTTATTGATTAAAGTAAGTATTTTACGTGATTTTCGTTAATTTTTTTCTAATAGTGTTTCTTGAATAAATATATTTATTTGTTAATTTGGTGGGTATATTATGCATTTTATTTAGTTAGATTAAAATTAAGTATAATATTAATAAAAGCTCATGCGTAGAGTCAAAATTCTTTAGTGGATTATGTATAGCATGAACAAAGTAAACAAAAACCTTGTTGGGAATTTTCTTGAAATAATTTTAAATATTTGTTTCGTCTTGGAAACATGTGTAGTTTTGATATTTAAGATTTATTTATGTACACCATATATTAGCAAAATATTTTGTAACTATTTTTTCAATTTGGTAATTATTATTATATTTATTAAGAAAAAACTGTTTAACAAGAATGACCCATATAATTTTATTTACATATTACATACCTATGTAAAACACTATTATTAATGTAACACGTCAATTAACATTACTCGTGCATTAGCAAAATTATCCAGCCTAATTTTTTTGGAGTCCTGCCTTTCAATTCGTTCATATCAACTATAAATCTGCCAATCAGCAGTCAGACAATCTGGTCCACTTGACTGAGAGATACCTACTTAAACCTCCCGTATCTGTTCTTTACCCCCTCCAAGTTTACAATTATTTTAGATCGAATTGCCCTAAGCTATATTGTGTTTAGTTTTAGAAAGTAAGTCCCTCGTTTTGTAACACACACACACACACAATACTTTTCGGCAATGAATAGTAAAAGAAAACTATATTACCTTCATACAAATCCGAAAGTTATGCAATCATATTTTACGTCATAATGCATATGGCGGTTAGCTTTCAATTATTGATTACTGTTTTCTATTTTATCAACATGACGACGCAATGTTGGCAAATGCGTCATGGAGACCGAGATTGTCCTGATACATTTGTAAGATTTTGTTAAACAACGTTTTTGACACAACACACTTTGAAAGTTGAGGCCATATTTATAAGTGTATCTACCGGAGCGATAATTTACATCTATTAAAAAAAAATTAAAATATAAACCTAATAACACTCAAGATGATCATAATCACTACATTACATGTTAATAATGGTACAAACATACATTATATATAATTAAATTACCCACGTCACTGCCTGAATGGCTTAAGACGTCACTTTCGTTATAGACTGTACTGTCACTGAAGGGGTAATCGAGGTTCGAATCACGGTCAGATGTACTAAGGGTGTTTTTTACAAACTGGATCTCTACTCTCTCCCCATACAAATGCGGGTACACTTTCTTGAAATTAAACCTTTTGCATCCCTATCCCACTAGCGTAACTAGTATGCGTTTAATCAGAACAGATAGTAAGACGCGTTGCAAAATATTATATTTAATTTGTTTTTCTGAAAAAAAAATTTTTAATTAGAAGGCTCATTTTAATCTCAAGTAATAATATTTGTTTTTACAATTAGTACCTATTTCTTAATAACCTAGGTTAGCTGTAACTGTTTAATTATAATATTTAACTTGATGTTAATTCACGGTTTAGGATGCAATAGTGGAGAGATGGTTTATAAAAACCACGGTGATAAATCACGTGTAGGAATCCTCTTTCAGGGAACCTTGACCAGAATTCGAACCTCGGCCACTGGTCACCGGCAGACAAGACTCGCGTACCAAACTTTGCGAGTGATATATTTATTGAACAAATGGGTAGGATGTATTTCCCCAGCCTAGGTGTCGATATAATTCATATAAGAATCATCTTAAAAAAACACATACGTTTCCGGCCAACATTTATAATATTTTACTATTTTATTAGTCTTATTTTACAGGTATTGATGATATCTATCAGACGGGACAGCTGTAGATAATATGACTGGGCTTATGAATACATGAAAATAGATATAATATTTCTAGATGTCAGATAACGATTTTCATAAGTTCTCCATTTAAACGTGAAATTCATCTCAAAAAATAAAACTATGCAGTAAAGTGCAATCAATACATATTCGTTGAATGCTACTATTATAATATTCCAGCTTGAGCCTAGTTCACACAAAAGCACAAACAAAACACTCTCTGATGAGAGTTGATTGGTTAATTTGTACCACGCCCATTTAAGTAAAACGGCATTGCCATGTAGGATATTATGTGAATTTATCTTTATTTTAGTTTTCATAAAACCATAAAAAACCACTAATGTACTGTACATGAGGATTGAGTATTGTCTTGAGGATACAAGAGTTGAATTTGTATTTAACATTTATTTCTAAACCTTCCAGACCACAAATTAATAAACTGAATTATTATACATCGTGGAATAAATTTTATTCTTTACATAATAAAAATTATTAAGTTACACTGAGTGAAAAGCATACACATTTTAATAACAAATCAGTATGCTTAATATAGTTTTATTGGGAGTTTTCGCATGATTTTTCTAAACAACCTTTTCATAATATGATCTACAAAGATAGCTTAATTTTAGAAACGATACATCACTTAGTCCTCCAACCGTTAAATTTAACCAACTACCTCATTTTCAATCGTGACAGGAATCAAAGCCGGGCCCCATAGTAGGTAGATGTACTACCAACTAAAACACGATTTAAAAATAAATCAAGTTCTAGAATATCAGGGAACACACTGGGTTAGTAGATGTATTTACAAACCTTTTAACTTTATTTACTAACACTAGTTTTACTAACATGCTGGTCTATACCCGTGACTTGGTGCTCAGAGGATTTTATCACAATTATAAATGAATATGGTTAGATTCTGGTAGGGCTTTTTTTTACGCCCGTTCAGATTTTACGATTATGTACTAGTTACTCTAACATGTTAGGGATTAGGGAAGTTAAATATAAAGGACGTATACCCTCATTTGCATGAAGATAAAGTAGAAAACCATATAGGAAAAACCACCCTCAGTACATCTGACCGGGATCGAACCTCAATCTCCCCATCATCGTAAGTCTGGTCCATTGCGACAGTGACGCCTTAGATCACGTGGCCACCGAAGCGGGTTTGGTTAGTGATGATGAATCTATTTAATATTTGTATTTTCCAAAATATAAAATATCTATGCACTAGGTTTGAACGTTGCACGTACAGTTTTGGTTTGTTAGTTTTTGAGTTGTGTGCCTTGTGTTTTAGAAAGTACACTCTATAAATACTACCATTACAATACTAATAACAATAAACTAATATATCATCGCGAAACAATAACTTTATTTATTTAAACAGTGACACTGTAAAAATATACCCACACAAGAGAAACCGTCTTTAAAACCACCGAAACAACTTTCACCTGTATCATTTTTTTTTTCGCGCAAGTGTTGAGGTACAAGGCACATTCTTCATATGTGTGTATTTATTAAACTCGCCCGGCCTTTACGGAAGTTGTATCTTCTTCCGTTTTCATGTTCACTTGCATGTATACCAACCAACCAGTAGGAAAAAAACATGCTCTGCGAAACTAACTGGTTCACATCGCCTGAAAATAGTAACAAAACTTTAAAGAATAAAAAGCACAAGACATATGAAAGTGTAGTTCTATCCCCGCAGTAATACTACCTTCCATATTTATTGAAGCAATCTATTTTATATGTTAGGTCTGTCTAACACTAGTGTGATGGTTCATGCATCGAGTATGTGGGCCTTGGAATGTTTACGCTTCACTTCTTTACAAATTACATCCTCGATGGAAAGAACAAGATTATTTTCGTGTGTATTTTTTGTTCTTAAAAAAAGTTTAAGGACTAATGGCTGGCCAACCTCAATATATTGTCTTTCTTTATCCTTAGTTTGAACTCATTTATCTTTATTTATTACTCTCATCTTCCTTTTCTTCTTCCCAGTATCAATTGTTGGAAGTTGAAATAAGTTCACAGCAAACCTCAGTAGTAAATATGGTATGGTTTTTAATTTTTTACCCCGTAGAGCTACAAGAATTTAGTGACACCCGAAGTATTTATGGCATTTTACAAAAAAAAATATTGCTACACAAATTATGAGAAGTTATGGTTGCGGCAATAATTCAGAAATAAATATTTACATAGGCTTTAAAATTTATCAACATAAAAATATTTTCACAAAAACCATAGTGGTGCAAACTGTGGAAATAAGATATTCATGCGGTGAAATTGAGCAATGACATAGGTTTTTAAATTGGTTGATGTAACTGGTAATGGCATGAATCAATTTTTCCACAAACACAATTCTGTTTTATTTTCTTGGAGATCAACATTAAGGTCGATTGCATATTTCACTGGGCCTCGGTGCGTTATGGAGTCAAGTATAAATTGACGACCTAACAGCTATGTGGGCCTCAAAAGGGGGATACTGTTGGAATCTAGGCCACCTTTTCGGAGTTTAAAACAGCCAGGAGGTACATTTATTGCTCCAGGTGTGGTAAATACCTGAAAAAAAGATACAAGGCTTTTTGAATATATTGTACTCAATCAACACTGCCAACAAAGTATACAATTCTCTTGAAAATACATTTGAATTCCGGCTTTCTCTTTTAGACTTATTTGTTTATATTTTTCAGTCGTTTCTTCATTCACGTGTATTTATTTATTATCTTTACTTTGACAGGAGTGTGATACAACGTCCACAAACACTTTATTGATTTATGTTTTTACTTTGCTCTCAATAATAAAACAATGTGTGTGTTTAGTACAAAATATAATTTTTCCGCATAAATACATATTTTACTAAGGGAAACTTAATTTTAAAACCTTTTAAACCTTATTAAAACAATACGAAAATTTAAATACATGTGGCGTATCTCACTGTCCATTCTTAATTTCCACATATCTACATGGTAAGGACGAGGAATATACAATTCAAAAGAAATTGACCGTTTCCTCTTGAAGGTAAAATGAGAAACCATTTAGCAAAAATATCTTGGTACACCAATGCCTGGAGACCAAACAAGACCAGATTGATTACTTTGTCCACGTACCCTCTATTGAGGACAATTTGAAAACCAAAACGAAATTAATTTTAAAGCTACTCTCATGAAATTACCCTACCCATGTTAGACTAGATTTCTAGTGATGGAGGAATATTAGGGTTCGAATACCGGTTGAGTCTATTGAGACTTCTTTTTTATAATTTTGTTACCATTTACACCCTATGCAATTGCGGGTACGTTTAAGATAAACTATATCTTCCTTCAAAATCCATTAGCTTAATTAATGTATGCGTAATTCTCGAACGGGTTCTAATACGCGGTGAATGGAACATTGACGTTAACTGATGCAATTTGACTTGTGTATGGAACCTGCACAAAAATATATACCTACTACTTTTAAATTGTCTTTATAATAGATACATTATATATTATGTATTACTCTCTTGCCATCCTGACCATAGTTTATTGATAAGTTTGTCTACATTTAATTTACCGATATCTGGCTTACCAATCTCTTTTTACCTTCATTCTGTTATCCTGATCTCTTGAGTCTAGTACGCTGAGCTGCAAACCAAGAGTACCTCTCTATAATTTCTGTATTGCAGATGCGATAAAAACAATGTAATAGTACACTCTGTTTCAATTTTTTTTTTTTAACATATTGCAGTTTGTGACCCTTACACGTTTTATGATTAAACATGTGGTGGTGACCTGGCGGTCTAGGGGTAAGGTGTCAGACTTCTATGCTAGCGGCCGGGGTTCAATCCTCGGTCCCGGCATAGATTTATTTGATTACCAAACCCTTCCTTCACCTCTGACAAGACTTCTTGTGAATGTGGGGAATGCCAGGCCTCCACCGTGGTTCGGATTCCACGTTAAACTGTAGGTCCTTCATTTCATCTCACAATCACCCTACCATTACACATTAGCGTAAGTGCGTATAACCCGAACGGGTAGTAAGACGCGGTGCTAATAATAATAATAATAATTAGACATGTGGTAAAGCTAGAAAAAAATTACCACGACATACGGGGTAGAACGAGATACAATTGATCACGTTATATTTGGGAAATAGATAATAAAAAAATTGTTTCTATTTATAGGTTTGATGGCGTACAGAGAAATGATAATCCCAATTTTTTTCACTAGTCTTTACTTGTTCAATTTTTAAACTTGAGTTTTTAAATTTAACTTCACGCACACATAGCCAGCCATTAGATTATCAAATAGCAGTTTGGACTTTTTTAGCTCTTTAACTTTATTATTTTCTTTTACCAAAAAACAAAATAATGAAAATCGTTTTAATGCTATTTAAAAAAAGTTATAATAGTAAGAGCCAATTAATTTAAAAGTATTTAGAATCTTGCTTGAGCACATATAGGTGTAAAGTAAAATTTTGGAATAAAATAAAATTAAAGCGCGTTACTTTATTTTGGGGGTAATTATTGAGAAAATTTTAAGGCGACTTATTATATCCCTATATGACATTCAAACTAAGTTAATTCTAGAACATAAAAAACATCCATTCTTTCAGCCTTCAATTAATTGCTGTGAAAATTAAGCCCCAATTTCATCATTGATTCATTTTTCGACCACGCCTGGAATCAAACCAGAGACCCCAGCAAGTACAAGATTATTCAAAACTAATGGTGCAAAAGTGAAACGGTTTTATTCTTAAACGAACTGACATACAACAACCGTCATGATATGAAAAGACAGAAGCACGCTCCAAGTTTCAAAAGCACTGATAGTGTTTGATGTGGACGCCATTGGTTACACGGCAGACGTCTAGATGGTAATCCAGCTCAACCCAGAAATGTCCCAGCATATCCTTGGACATCAATTCCATCGCAGCAGAAATGCGTTGTTTAAGGTCGTTCAGCTGCTGTGACAACGGGTGCAGGTACACCGTGTCCTTGATGTATCCCCACATAAAGAAGTCGCAAGGTGACAAGTCTGGCGATAGTGGCGGCCAGAACAACACTGGCAAATCCTCTTGCTCAGCACGGTCGATCCAACGTCCCGGTCGGGTGGTATTCAGGGATCGGCGAACACCCATGGCCAGGCAACAACTTGATGCCGCCCTCCTTCCTGTCAATCCGTTACCGTTGATACCACTCACTCTCCCTACAGGACTTCGGTTTTTCACCATTACTTTTGAATAAACCTGTACACGCATTACCGACCGAGTTTAGGTCTCAAACATTTTTATGGTGCAACAGTACTCTCTTTATATTATAAATGTGATAAAGTCCATCCCACCGTATCAGAGTAATTAATTAATGTAAGCACATCTCGAAAGGATAGTGATAAGCAGTTGTATAAAATTGAAGCGCATTATCGGGGACTGCACTTCCACTTTATACACTTGGTTAACTTGTAACATTCTAGTTGTAAGAAATTTTAGAAAATACATAACTTTTATTTTGTGGTAGGCCAAAACATTCATTTCACCTGCTTCGGTGGCTACATGGTCTAAGGCGTCCCACCAGTGTTAGTCTAGACTGCTTGTGCAAGAGGCTCAGGGTTATAATCCCGGTCGGGTGTACTAAGGGTGACTTTTCCGTAATGTTTTTCCGCTCTTCCGTTACGAAAATGAGGGTACACTCCTTCTGATTTCAACCTACCTCATCGCCCTTCCTCATCCCTGAATTATTAGCGTAATAATTGGTGCATATTCATAGAAACTTAACAGGTGCTAGAATTTACATCCATTACTGTTTCCAGCCGGTGGCCTGGGTCAGTTTTTTATTCAAACCATGTATGTTACATTACCGGCTTTCTAGGCCTCTCGTAGACTCATTTGTCTTATAATCTAACTTAAGACTAGGATAGGCATAGCATCCAGTCTCTGGCCGTTAATTGATCAATTTGAAAGGGTAAACCAATATTTTCATTAATTATCAATTTTTCTGCCAAGCCGTGAATCGAACCCGGTACTCTTAGCTCTCAGTAGACAGACACTCTACTGACTGAGTTAAGGTTTCAGACAGGTAGAAAGATATGGCACTAAAAACATTGGTTTCATTTTATTATATCATTAGTGTTATTTTATAGTTATTTATAATATTTATCAAAGGTGACAGCTGATGACTACATGACTTGGCGTATGAATACGCGAGAGTAGATCTAGTAGATTTTCTAGCTGTTATATAAGGTCATTCTTATGAAAATTACACTGTAAGTTGTTTATATCCGCTCTTTTGGATGACACTACACCGCTATTGTTCACCAACCATTCTGACTTCCGGGTTCAGTTGTCCTGGGTTCGCTATTGGGCGTGGCCTGCCCGGTTATTCGATTGACGGCTCTCATTATCCACTGAAAACACATGTGTAGGATAGAGCGAGCGAGATACGTGGACGCTCACACGGTAAACATTAGCAAGCTCACACAGAAGGGAGGTGACGTAACTCGTGAATCACACTCAGATTTCTAAATCGTAAATTAATGTCGTTGGTTGGCCTCATTGTCTAAGGCGTCACTCTGGCAAGATACAAGACAACTGATGATTGGAAGATCGGGGTTAGAAGCCCAGTTGGGTTTACTGAGGATGGTTTTTCTTTAATGATTTCTGGCCTTTTCCTCCATGAAAATATGGGTAAACTTTCTCTAAATTAAACCTATCTCATCCCTAACACACTAGCGTAATTTATACATATGAGGATAGCCTTAACAGGTAATAATATGTGATTTAAAAAAAATCATTAGGATCAGAGATAGGTGTGCACTAGGATGCTTGAGTTTGACTCCGTAGTTTGATCGGATTGATCCCTGATGTGTTTTCCCCTCCTCTCTCCATCCCAAATTTTTAGTTATCCGCGTCTTATTACTCAAACTGGCTCTATCAATATTTACACTAATGGGGTAGGGATGAGAGAGGTATAATTTAGAAGAAGTGTAACTACATTATAGTGATTAGATAGTATAATATTAAAACATTTTATTAAAAAGGGTATATACCTCATTTAATCTTGCTGGAATTCAAACTCCGACCTCCTCGTCATTAGAAAACCAAAAATAATACTAACGTCTTTGTACATGCGATCACTTGTATGGAAGTCCAACCATGTAAAGACTCAAGTATTTATTAAAATAAACCGAATTAATTATGTTCTATTTGATGTTTTAAAGTTACTAATAGACACGTGTACTTATTTTTTTCTTCTTACACTGGTACCCAATCTTCTTCCCCTAGCAATTACAACAAGTAGGCCTACAGGTCCTCTAAATTATACCTTTATCATATCTACCCTCTATTATAATTAAATCTGTATGGGAATAAGAAAATGACATAAAAATTATTAAATAAGACATTTGATTATGGAAATCTTTTTCTATTCATTACGGATGTACAGTAAATATTTTATTTTATAATTTCGCCACGCACCAAAGTCTGGTTTTATAATATTGAGGTATATTAATACAAAATATGGAAGAAAACGATCAATCATTTAGTTAATGGAGAACCTCACATATAAACAGATAGCTCAGGAGCCCATGAAGTATATTTCGCCGATAACATTTAAATGACGATGTGTTCTAGATATAGTACTGCTTTCCCTTTAGAAAGTTAACAGTTCAAAACCAAACTGTACCAAAGTTTAATGACTCGAAAATTGTGTTATGTACAAATTAAACAAAATATTACATAAATTATAGTCAAGTCTGATACTCCATAGTTTTACATTCTCTTAAACAAGCCAAACTAACAGTTTGACAGAATGAACGTGATTATGGACGTGATTGTGTGTTAATAATGAGGAAAACTACATGTAGCTAATTTAAAGGTTTCTTACCTCTCTTATGTTGTGTAGAAAGTTAATTAACCAACCTTATTCATTAATTTTATTACTTTCGATTAAAGCAGGAGTATATTTTCGTGTTTTCTTTTCAATAACACTTAAAGTCCCCCGCATTGTTAAGCATGTGTGCTAATGTATCAACCTCTTACGTTCTGGCTTACCACAAATGGGTAAGTCCAGGATGGCTTTCACAAATGGTTTTCCCTTTTCCTCCACACATATAGGGGTACACTTCCTGTACATTTCATCCTCTTCATTCCTACGCCATTAATGTAAATAATAAGAAAATTTCGAATGGATGATTATTTATTTGTGGTGAAAAAATATTATTTTTTAGATTAAATTGTTTATGTATGGATTATATTTTATTATTTTAATTTGAAGTTTTCTTGTATTATTATTATTAGCACCGCGTCTTACTACCCGTTCAGGTTATACGTACTTACGCTCATGTGTAATGGTAGGGTGAATGTGAGATGAAAATACAGGACCTACAGTTTAACGTGGAATCCGAACCATGGTGGAGGGTTGTCATTCCCCACATTCACAAGATGTCTTGTCAGAGGTGAACGAAGGGTTTGGTAATCAGATAAATCTGTGCCAGGACCAAGGATTGAACCCCGGACGCCTGTACAGAAGTCCGACACCTTGCCCCTAGACCAAAAGGTCACCGACAAGTTTTCTTGTAACCTTAATAGATTTTTCAAATAATTTCACAATAAGCCATTTCTAAAATAAAATAAAATAATTATTCTTTGAATGTGTTGAATTGTGTTATATGCCCCTTTGCCATAAGTTTATGAAATCATCTAATTGGATATTTGTTTATAATAAATATATTCATGAATACTTCATTTCAATAAAACTGACAACAGTGTTGTTTGACTTGATAATATTGGACACCCTTTTACATGTGGTGGTATGGCAGATATTAGAGGAGAAGTGGCAGGAGCTACAATTTATATATTTGCCTTATTTTGCCTTTTTTTCTAAACACTAATTTATTCATAATAAGCTTATCTATTTGCGATCAATTATAACAAAATGTGTTTATAATGTCAAACTACCCTCAATTTCTAAATGTATCCCTAAAGGTGGAGTGTAGGGAACGTGATTTAGGGGCAATGTTTTTGTCGTTTTATAGCAAAACTTTTTTTGTGCTAAAATGAATATAATAATGCTCCAGTAGAAACATGTAATTTAATTTTCTCCAAATGGTGACCTCAACAATTCTTGAATATCATGAGCATAGCGGCATTATATGATAAACATTTTACAATGAAGAATGAAAGTTGTTATTAAATTCCACGACACCCTTGACAGATATTCAATAAATGTTGATATCACCCACCATGTGTAGTAAATAAAACTCTTGTGTATTTACTGAAAAAATATTATTTTTATTTTTACCAAATGAAACTTTTTCATAAAACCTGCAAAAACAATGCCCTTTTCTCGCGTCTTCTACACTCCCTCTTTAATCATCATCATCTTAGGGCATTTTCACATTTAGCGACACCAACACCCACCGGCCCGACTCCACAAGGACACATTTTAGTAATGGGTGTGAAGATGTGACTCTCCTGTTTTGTTTAAGCCCACTCCTGGCGCGCTACCATGACGTGTACACCCCTTAGTAATAGACAAAATGGCTGCAGTTAACAAATGCTATTTGATTTATTTGTTATATTTAAGATGAAAGAGACGAAGGCTTATGCATAAAAGACGGTTTTGAGTGCACCCTGTTATAAAAGAAAGAAATGTAGAGGGCACATATCAGCTCTCTTAAGCTACCTAAGTATACTTAAAATTAGCCCTACTATCTTATTATTAATAAATATAGGCCTAGTTCACAACAAAATGTGTACGCACACGTAGCAAACATAAATCTGTGTGGCAAACTCTCGGTGGGCGACAACATTACACCGACATGTCGGCGCATACGACGACACGATGACGGTCGGTGAGTGTGAAAGCATTCCATAAGTTAAACTAAGATCATCGGTGTCGGGGGCATGCTAGTGTCGTGTCGGTGTCGTGTCGGCAAATGTGAAAAACCCGTAAGCATTGCGAAAAAATACAAGGGTTGAAGAAATCGTCCCACCAGTTCTGCCTTTATGGATAGTCAGGCAGATGACATCTCAACAACTATGTTCTAAGAGTGTAACATACAATTTTAATTTTCTTTAAAATCTTGAGAGTAATTCTTTTCCACAAGATTTTATTTATGCTTCGTATACACGATAAAGTAAAACGACAAATAATAATCTAACTATTATTATTATTATTATTATTATTATTATTATTAGCAGCACCGCTTCTTACTTACTACCCGTTGGGGTTATACGCACTTACGCTAATGTTTAATGGTAGGATAATTGTGAGATGAAATGGAGGACCTACAGTTTAACGTGGGATCCGAACCACAGTGAAGGCCTGGCATTCCTCACATTAACAAGTTGTGATTAATACACTTCTTTTCAGGTGAAGGAAGAGTTTGGTAATCAGATAAATCTGTACTGGGACTGAGGATTGAACCCCGGACCCCAGCTCACAAGTCCAACACCTTACCCCTATACCACCAGGTCACCCAGTAGTCTAACTGATGAGAATGGGGGGGGGGGAGAATGCATACAAAGATGTCAGTCAGTTTATAATTTTCCCGTGACGGGGAGATTGAGGTTCGAATCTTGAACTGGTAGGCTGAGGTGTTTTCCCCTATATGTTATTCCACTCTATCAGTGTAAGTACGCGGATAGCCTGGACGGGTAGTAAGAAATTGATTAATAAAATAAATATATTAAAAATAATGTTGGCCACCCACAGACAGATATCATTGCTATTAGTTTCCTGTTAGCAAACATTAACCAATAAATCATGGTTGTGTATGACCCGGTAACCATTTATTTCTGCTCCTTGAACAACTCCCTAAGTATTGGTTACTGCAGACCGTATAGACCTTTGGGATATGTTCCTTGGGTGGGCTGTGTTGACATGATAATGTCGACCAATCACCAATTATTGATTTGGCCTGGGGTTGAACGATATCTTCTTAAGAGTTGATTAAGGCCCCATGGACAGTATACGCTGGTATTTAATCTCATCTAATGGCCGTATATTGTTGTTTATTTCATCTCTTTGTAGAGTTTGTCGACCGGTGGTGATATATGAACATTGGTATTGTAGTATCTTCATGAGCACATACATATACAGACCAATTTTCATTGGAAGGGCCTTTTAAAATCTTCAAACAAAGTTTTTGAAAACAAAATTAATAACATTTTACTATTTTATTAATGTGATTTGATAGATATTGCTACTGATTATAATATATAAAAAGCGACAATCAGGTTACCTGACAAATGGCTACGTGACAAAATAATGTAAATTGACAAGGAAACGTTCCTAGCTGTTAGAAAAGTTCTTCCATTAAAATTGGAAAGAATAAAAAAAAACTAATTTGGAAACGAATGTATTTGTTTCAAGGAAGGATAATTTTTTAAGTTCTGTTATGATCTATATTACAAATGAGCTTTTACGCTCTGAATTAAATTCATAAATTGTTTTATTAAAATTGTATTTTTTATTCTTATTTATTAATGTCACTGGTCATCATCAAGTAATGTGATTTTAAGCTGTCACTTTTGAGATATGTTATCAATAGATATATATATTTATTTATTTAAAATAACATTAATAATACACATATTATAAATAAATATTGACAGCAAAAAACATGTAAGAATGCAGTATTTTCAAAAATATTTTCGCTTTTACATGACATATTTATTCATACGGCGTGTATCCCAAATGGCTAGTAAAATACGGTAATAAAAACATATATCTATTTAAACTCATCTTTACAATCTTTGATGTTGATATATTTTTTATAGGAAGAAACTCTTAGAAAACACAACCATATTTTTTGCGGCCAGTATTGATAACATTTTACTAAATTATTAGTGTTACTTTGTAATTATTCGAAATATATATCACATATACGTGAAACCAGATATATTAAATTTTCAAGCTGTCAGAAAGTTTATTTGAAAATTGTACTATGAAAAAGATGTACTATTCACTTTCCATTTAAGCATATTGAAATTCATATCGCAAGAGAAACTAATGTAACAAAGTACAATATAATATTCGCTAATGGTTACTTTTTCAAATTACAGTTTTATCCTAGTCCACACATGAACACACTGAATCAATATAAACAAAACTAAAGCTAGAATGGTTATGACATGTCAATTTTTTTTTCTAAATGTCATTTTAATTTTGACACAGATATAAATCATGGCATGAGCATCCCTGACTCAATTTTTTTTTTTTACAAACGAGTCCATATTTGGGGATTTTAAACTTTGAGGTTCGACACCTTTGTTCAAGTCGGTAGCGTTTTTTTCTACTGAGTTAAGGGCCTCGAGTTTGATTCCCGGCGTGGCCAAAAAATGTATCATTGGTGAAATGTGAGTTTACTCTTTCACAATGATGAATTAACGACTGGGGGATAAGTGCTGTGTCTGTACTAGATTTAATTTTGTTCATAAGTTGTGTGCTGATACAGTAAGTCAGTTCAGAAATGTATTGAATAAATTAAATAAAAATCAACTTTGAGAGAATATTCAAACAATTATTAGTGCGTATACTGCTTATTTTGAAGAATTTTTAAAAATCTTATATTTTAATAGCTATCAAAATCTAATAATAATTGATATCCCGTAAAAGTATTTAGAAATATTCAGATATATATTATTTTTATAACTAATACATTTTTAACGACATATATAACTCTTTTCTTTAGTGTACGTTTATATTTTAAAAAGCCATTATAGTTTTCTTAAACAGATTTTAAAGCTTATAGAGCTTTTTCAATATTTTAAGAGCATATTAGCATACATGTTTCACTTTTTTTAAGGGTTTAATCATCCAAGTCCCGATTATCTCACTATTCTGGACTGCAATCTGGTATGAGTTTTCCCATATGGCCAGTGGGCCGGATACGCCTGACGACAAGTGACTGCCCCTTAACGGGATATGATCTTATAAACGATCTTTTAAATGTCCTATAACCGTATTTATTCAAGTATTGTGTCGGTATTTATGCAAAAAATTACGAGAAGTGGAAGTATTCAGCTGTCAATTCACTAGTAAAGTTTTATTTTAGCCCCAGGTCTTACAACCCTTGTTGGTTATAAGCATATGTATTAATTACTCTAATATGTTAGGGATTAGTAAGGTTGAATTTAGAAGAAGTGTACCCACATTTGTGTGAGGATATAGTGAAAAACTATTTAAGAAAAACCACCCTCAGTAAATCGGTATTTGAGCCCTGAAAAGGATGGTATTAAGTAAATATTTCGAAAATATAAACTGGTAGCTAAGCACATACAAATTAAAGTGAATCAAAGTTAAAGTGAATCAATATCATTTTGTTTGGGAGTGCCAGAGAAATGTAAGTACATTATTTTTTATAATATTTTAGTTTTGTACGCGTAGGTAGCAAAGATAGTTACATTACGCCGATCATGACTTGAGTTATTAGTAGTTTAATATTCAATGTTTTGAAATACAAGCTTACATGTTTAAATACAATAAGGTTTTACACCCGGAACATTTTTTATCGTTGCTATGCCTTAATTAAATAATTTAATTTTGTCTACATATAACTGATACTAAACATGGTCGAATCTAAAAAGAAAAGTAGACAATACAGTCTTGATTATTTGAAGTTTGTCTTCATTCCGTCATTGTCGGACAAACAATTGCATATGTGCCTTTTATGCAAAAAACATTTAAGCAATGATGCTATGAAACTATCAAAGATGGAGGATCATCCTAGAAGATGTCACCCTGATTAAACAGGTACAGATTTGAAATACTTTCAAACACTCAAAAATAAACTTCAGAAGAGAGCTACGGTGGACAGAATATTCTCTTCGACGTCACAAAGAGCCGATATGGTTTGCGGGCGTCTTACAATATCTTGCTACTTATAGCAAATCCGGAAAACCGTATACTATCGGAGAAAAGTTAATTTTGCTAGTCGTTGAAGAGGTTTTAAAAACTGTTTTACACAAACTTGCATATGATATCATTAACATAATACCTTTAAGCAACAAAACAGTTCAAAGACGTACTGATGAAATGAGTTATGATACTGAAAGCTTCTTGTGTAATTATTTGCAAACGACACATTTCTCTATACAGCTGGACGAGTCAAATTTACCTGCTAATGAAGCATTATTATTGGCATATGTTCGTTTTATTATGGATCAAGAAATCCACGAAGAACTGCTCTTCGCGAAAACTTTGACAACTGACACTAAAGGCGAATCAATACTTAATGGAAAAAGCAATCCCTTTATCAAATATAATATCAGTATTAACAGATGGAACACCTGCCATGGTTGGGTGCTATAGTGAATTTATAAGCAACTTAAAACAAAATGTACTTGGGGTGTTAGCAATACACTGCGTAATTCATCGACAACATTTAGTTGCTAGAAATCTGAATGTTAGTTTGCATGAATCTCTTCAATTAGTCATTAATGCTGTAAACCAAATCCGAAGCAACGCGTTAAATACGTGGTTATTTGAGCAGTTGTGTGAAGAAAATGATGAGAACTTTAATCAATTACTCCTTCACACTGATGTACGCTAGCTGTCGAAAGGCTTATGTTTGACCAGATTTTTTGCACTTCTTGAAACTGTTTTAGAGTTTCTGGATGCTAAAGATCAAATTTTAAAAGAAAATTTATTGAATTGGAAACCAGACATTACCTATTTAACAGACTTGTTTACTAAATTTAATGAGGTTAATTTGCAGTTACAAGGTGACAGTTTAAATTTGATTAAAACAAAGTCCATCATTTCAGCGTTTCTTGTCAGAATTAAGCTAATGAAGCAAAACATTTGACAGCGCAAATTTTCCTAGTTTCCCAATTTGGCACAGACAAACTTCCAGGAAGATGTCGTTTCGACCTACGTTCAACATTTAAATGCCCTTTATTCAGATTTTGAAACTAGGTTTGAGGATGTTTTGATTATGGTAATATTACAGTGGAGAATCAATCCATATGGTGACATTGAATAAACGGATGTCATATTACAAAAAGAACTTATCGGAATAAGCACTAACGAAGAACTTAAGGTACAGTCTAGAAACGGATATCAGCAATTCTGGCTTCAAAAAGACATACCTGTTACTTATCCCGTATTATGGAATATCGCGAGAAAGTTTTTAATTGCTTTTCCATCCTCATACCTAGTGGAAAGGGGTTTCAGCACGGTGACCAATATCCTAACAAAAAAACAAACAAAAAAAGAAACAGATCGTACGTCACTAACCGAGGAGATTTGAGATTAAACCTAACTAAATTGATGCCAAATGTTGAAAATTTATTATTAAAGCATCAGGTTCATCCCTCCCACTGAAAGTATTTATTTTTTGCTTAGATATGTTATTTAACAGATGATACATTTTAATTTGGTTTGTTTTAATTTGAATTTAATTAATAAATGTATAAAACTTAACATGTTAAAAAAAAAAGGTTTTTACGCTACACTTCATTACATTAAGAAATTTAAATCTTTCAAAGTGAGTATCACTATACCAGCTGTCAAAAACACATTTTAATTTGATGAATTTGCAAAGATTCAATATTAGGTAAGCAGGGGGTCTACCCAAAACCGAAAAACATGGCAAGTGGTCTACAAGACAAAAAAGTTTGGGGACCTCTGACTTAGACCATGCGGCTACATTAGCTTGTACTGGCGATATTTTATAGTAGGTTCATCGTAATGATAACCTTTTATACGATATAACAAATAAACGTAATTCGTAATAATTAAAAAAAAAATCTATATTTACCTTGCCCTTGTAAAAATTGACACTATATGTAACAAAATGACAACTGTAGAAGTACAAAATATATTAAAAAAGATATGGTAACATTTTAAATTGTTGTATGAGCTGCCGACTACACTTGAGGGACACCTTAATTAAGCTACCAAAATTCTATCAGTGAAAGGTTGCACTGAAAGAAAATCTAGCTAGCTTCGATGGCTGAATGGTCTAAGGGGTGTCACTCTTGCAGTAGACTAGACTGCCAATCACGGGGAGATCGAGGTTCGAATCTCGGTCGGGTGTACTAAGGGTAGTTTTTCCCAAAATATTTTAACTTTTTCTTTCACGCAAATGCGGGTTCATATCCTATACATATAACCTTCCTCATACTTAAAAACATTAGCATAATTATCATATATGCGTATAATACGAACGGGTAGTAAGATGCGATGCTAAAAATAAAAATAAACTGAATATTATTTTATTTACACACTCTCACTAGAGGTCACACTAGATTACGTAGCTACACCAGTGGCCACGTGGTATTAGGCATCAAGCTGTCAATATACTTATATTTCCAGTGATTGGAAGACTGAAACGATGAGGGTATAATTTATAATATATAATTTATGACACTGTTGTTTATTTCACTTTGCACTTTATTATGTGTGTACATCCACTAAAAGACCATCTTAGCCGCTTTATTTAAGCCTTCTTTGTACAGTATGACAATACTGTCCTAGAGGAACTTAACATCCCGTTTTTTCATCTGTATGAAGATTATTTGCCGCTCTGGTGGCGCAGTGTTGCCCAGGGTTCTCCATAGGAGCTTGTCTACACGTAATCTCAATGAGATGTGATGATGGTGAATATTGAGGTGTAGGCTAGTGGGAGTCTTAAACATAAATAAAGCCTAATTTACCAACCCGTAGGGATCGTTGGGATAATTCCTCTTAAGGGATAAATAAGCAAGGTACAAGCTGGGAATTGAACCCGAGACCCCTAGGATTGTAGACAGATGTACTGACCACTAAATCACATGCCAGATTTAAAGCAATTAAATAGAGCTTCTGATAAGTGTTGACCATTGTGGACCCAATAACGATGTCTTATATTGGTCCAAACATACAAATGAAAACTTTATTTCCTTAAATATAAAATTATAAAATTTAAAACTGGGAGTCAAAAAATGTTTAACGTAAGTATAGCGCAATTTATGCTTGGTTTGCTAGTGTATATTATTTTGTTTCACATATATTACGAGTTTTGAGTAAACATCTCCAATTTTAAACAATAGAGTGAGAAAGTCCGTGCGGAGTTCCGTACCATTTATTTTATATTTAGGGTGACCTGGCGGTCTAGGGGTAAGGTGTCAGACTTCTGTGCTGGCAGCTGGGGTTCAATCCTCGGTCCCGGCACAAACTCATCTGATTACTAAACCCTTCCTTCTTCACCTCTGACAAGACATCTTGTGAATGTGAGGAATGCCAGGCCTCCACAGTGGTTCGGATTCCACGTTTAACTCTAGGTCCTCCATTTCATCTCACAATCACCCTACCATTACACATTAGCGTAGTGCGTACAACCCGAACGGGTAGTAAGACGTGGTGCTAATAATAATATTTTATATTTACTCAGTGGTTTCCTATTTTCTATGGATTCTTGCTGAATGTAGCGTATTATAATTTCTGAAAAATTCGAATTTAATTCCACATCCCTAAGAAAAACTAATTTATTGTTTTGGCTTGGGTTCAAACCAAATCATTTCAACAGGGAGTTGGGCATCGTGTGAAGCACAGTGCTTCTAGCACTACAAGCCCCACTAAGGTCTAATGAACAATTAGTTGTCTAATCTTCCTAAACACGTCGAAACAATACGCTGTGTTTATGTGTGCGTTCACGCGCAAGTGTGAGAAATATAAATGTCCACACATTTTTATCTTTCCAAGTATATGAAAACACCCGAAGCAAGTAATATGTCGATTACTTGAGCCGAACAACAATAGCCTCGAACGTGGGTGTACATATTTCAGCTGGTTCACATGTACTGTACATTCTTTCTCAAAATCAGTCTGGGAAAATTTCGCCTGAGCCATCTACCAAATATACTGAACAATATTTACTATACGCAATTACCAACCTCCAACAAGCCCTTGGTATATTAGTCAGTGCAACAGGCTATGAAACTAGTTATACCAGGCTCAATTCCCGTATGATACAATGGGTATTTTTTTACCGAAAGGGGAACTGTCCTAAAGTTCACAATGATCTGGTGAATTAGGCTTAAGAGTTTCCACTAGTTCCACACCCTCACACTTACTATCACTATCACCTCATCTCATCGGGACATGTAAAGAGCCTCCACGGAAAGGATGTACGATTATTACACTCGGACGTCCTCTGAGCAACAAAATATTACTACTGGATAATCTTCTCACGAACTGGGCTACGACTGATAACATTGCCCAGACGAATATATATATATATATATATATATATTTATATTAATGCGAATTACGCCCCTAGAACAAATACATATTTTTACTAAACAAGTTATTTTATTAATGAATATTATATATATAATCTAAATGACCCAAAAGAGTTGCTTAGTGAACTTTTTCACCAAGTTCTCGCATACCAGTTGTGCATTAAATTCTCGATATTGTCATAATATTGTGCGACAAAATATAACATACTAAATAAATGTTTACCTTTGCCTTTATTTTTGTTTTTCTTCATTTATAATGTGTGATTTTTAAGTCCTTTATTTTAAACCTGTCAAGGTAAGATTGCAACCTTTCAGGATAAACAGATTATACGTAAATAATGAATATAATTTTTATAACCCCGTGTTAAAATTATGTATTTATTTAGTTCAAAAAATTAGCTTACTTAAATTTTAAAATTGGGCTACGAATATTATGCTCGTAGTGTATGTAGACAATATGAGGTGACCTGGTGGTCTAGGGGTACGGTGTCAGACTTCTATGCTGGCGGCCGGGGTTCAATCCTCGGTCCCGGCAAAGATTTATCTGATTACCAAACCCTTCCTTCACCTCTGACAAGACCTCTTGTGAATGTGAGGAATGCCAGGTCTCCACCGTGGTTCGGATTCCACGTTAAACTGTAGGTCCTCCATTTCATCTCACATTCACCCTACCATTTGCACATTAGCGTAAGTGCATATAACCCGAACGGGTAGTAGGACGTGGTGCTAATAATAATAATAATAATAATAATAATAATAATAATAATAGACAATATGCCACAAAAAGGAGTTGCACTCAGGGCCTTTTGGAATATATATCCCCCACTAAGTATTAAAACCTGAAGGTGATTAAATAACGTTTTCTAGCGTCGTTTATAGTGAAGGTGAGTTTTTTTAATACATAAACTCTAATGTAATAACCAGTTGTGTATAATGGAGTGTTGCCAAACTAGCTTCAGTGCTCGAATGGTATAAGGCGTCACTCTTGCAGTAGATTTGACTGCAAATAATACGGAGATTGTGGTTCAAATCTCGGTCGGATGGGCTGAGGATGGTTTTTCCTAGATAGTTTCCCCTCTTTCTTCACAAAAATACGAATACATTTAATTTAAATTCAATCCTCCTCGTACCTAACGCCTTAGCATATAAGGCGTATAATCCTAACGTGAATCTAGACGTAATACTAAAAAAAAGTGTTGCCAAAGTAATTGAGCTTGTGAAACCTGTACCTGTGCTATGTTCTCACCCACTTGACTCTCATTTTAGAATCACACTCGGTATCTATTCTCATTACTCAAATGGGAACATAATTACTTCGATACCTGCACAAAGAGTGTTCTACTAAGGTATAAGAACATTTTTTTATCGTCACGTCTTACTACTTGTTCAGCTTATAAACAAATATAGCATAGGGTGGAAACAATTATACTATTTATGCTGAGGAAAGGGATGGACAGCGTGATGAGGTTTGCCCGACGTCCAGTGGAGCTCAGCTGGAATACATTATCTTCAAAAAGTGTTTGTACTATGTAGTTTGCTTTTATTTAGCGTGTGAATATTTAATTTTTAATTAAAGTGTTACTTTCCAATTTACTGACCATCTGTTTCGGCCCCACCATGTATTATAATTACTCTAATGGGGTAGAGATGAGGAAGGCAACATTTAAGAGATAATATACCCCTGTTTGAGTGGAAGGAATATGGGAAACCATTTGGGGGAGGAGGGGGGGGGGGATCTTGGTAAACCCAACCGATATTTGAGCCCCGATAATACGAGAGTAACACCTTAGAGACCATTCTTCCAATGAGGCAGGTCCACAAGAACAATTCACGGGTACAGTTAAAACTAACTCTGCTTACTCCAGCAACTCTTCTCGCCAAGCCACTGACACATCAACCAGAACACAGAGCGTTAATATACTGTTTATCAAGAAGGGACAAACTAAGTTACTAAGTGATCATTTCTTTGTTACCCTTTTCTTGAATCCAACACAGGGTTCTGAGATTAAAAGGAAGATTCTGTAATGCAACAAGGGTGTTACATTTTGGTAAATTATATAAATACAAAAAAAATAATTTTAAAAATGCTCGTGTGCGATTGATAGCTTAGGTCATTATGTAGGGTCTATTGCACCTGTGTATCGAAATAAGTATCCCACGTTCGTTTCCCAACGTGGTAAAACATTATAGGCTATCATTTTTAAAGATGAGGTTTTTTTCTTAGTATGCATTGATGACTGGGAGATTGGGTTCTGTGTATTTTATAGGACTAAGCTAACACTTAGGTCTTATTTTAATATAATCAGTTAGTTTGAAAAGTACGCGTTACATGCTTTAAAAAAATCTAGCCAACTCTTTACGTGTCTTTGTAAAGCATTTGCTTTATATTTACATGCGTCATAAAACCAAGAATTTAAAGATAATTTGAATGACAACAGTTCACTCACTCCCTACTTTAAATCATTATACAGGAAATACCCTTTTATCACCTAAAAACCCGGGATGTTTTAGATTACAATAACTAATCTATGGGCACATGATTAATAGAGTTAGCTTTTATCAATAAGGCCAGTATAACACGAGAGTGAAACCTTAGACCATTCAGCCTTGAAACGGGTTTCACGTAGAAATATGTCAACCTATATGATTTTCACTTTTCACTTTTTATAGAAACTATCTGTACCTATAAAATAATAGGGTCTTCCAATAAAATATTTTTAAAATATATCATTTTTTGCTACAAAAATATACTTGTGTATACTAAAAAGCTCTTTGTATGAAAAGTAGACTGTACCGTCTCTTGAACTCAGGCTCCCCAAATAGTTCAGGGCTCGATTCCCGGCATGGCTGAAAAATTAATCATTTGTAAAATGTGAGTTAACCCTTTCACAGTGATTAATTAACGGCTGGGGTCTGGATGTTGTGTTTCCTCTAGATCTAATTTAGTTTAAAGCCGTGTGCCGATATAATAAATCGATTAAGAAAGTGCACGTTAAATACCGTGAATAAATTAAATGAAAATAGCTCAATTATGTAATAATAGTCAAGGATTGAGGTGAACACAATTTGTTCAGATGTTTCTTATAATGATATAATAACCTAAATTCTAAAAGTCTGAATTGATAAAAGATATATGACATTACCACCATGACAATTTATCACCAACATACCTTGCTAAGTATTAAAACTTGCTATCATCAGTGTACCCGCGAGAAATACTCTCCTACCTACCGAGTCAGTGGGACTTGGCGGATATGCAGGCCAATGTGTCGATGACTTAACTCGGGGCAAACTGCACATGCAATTGATATGCAAACACCAGCTCCCCTGCTCTCCTTCCCCCGGGTGACCCAAGCTTGTTTTTTGCTTTCACTGCACCTGTGGGGTAAAAGTGGCCTATCTTCCTATAAGTCCCAAGGTTTACCTGCTAAACACTTGCTGCCTTAATTGGCAATGAATGTATGTATGCTCACAAACATAGATAGTGTGGTAGACTTGCATCTTAACTTAAGTATTGAACTTAAACTGTTAACATAATACTTTATAGGAACTCATAACGAGTTTATATTATTATTCTTAGCAGCTTTAATCATATAACAACTCTCACACATAAATAAATGAAAAAGGGATTAAATAAGTGGGCTTTATTTTATTTAAATACAGATTACAGAAAATATTAATTTTTTTCATATTACAATATGGAATTTCGGGAAAATATTGCGAAATTGAAACGAATAAATCTCAAAATGTTTACAAAAGTGTTCTTTGCTAAGTGTCCCTGATTAAAATAAAAGTTTGTTTAGACATGCTCTAAGTATATATGCCTGTGAATTTCTATAAATTTAAATGGTTGGGACATTTTTTATTTCAAATTAAGCTTCAATACGTAGACCTTGGTGCTATTGGGGTAAATTTCTCGCCTCAGGACCCGATGTTCTTGGGTTCAAACCCAGCCGTGGTCAACAGATTTTTCTTCAGCGATAAAAATTCGTAGGACAACTTCCTCTGAAGTGAAAGTATAGCTGGAGGTCTTATATCGATTGTGGCATGTAAAATAACCTTAAAAAGTATGCTAAAATACCGTTCCCCGCAGAATTGGTAGACCTTTTTGCTCTCACTAATTGAAATTCTCGTATTCTGATATAATTAGACGGTTCAGAAGTTCATGTTAAACACTTCCAGTTGACAACAAAGCTTAAAGACCAATAATTCTCCACCTGTGTTCCGTAAACGGTGTGCCGCGGCGACAATATAGGTGTGCCTTGAGGCCACGACCCAGAGGACCACATATTGTTGTTCAATAAACACACGAATAAAGTTGTTACAAATGAGAGCTGTACGTTTTCCGCATTTCTTACTTGTAACTACCAATATTTAAATACATCTTATAATATTAAAAGCTTTCCCGTGAAGTTAGAGCTATGGTTTACCAAATTAAAAATTGTTTGAACCATATATTTCCAAAACATTTTAAAACTGGGTTCATAAAAATAACTTTAACTTTTAACTCTGAAACACTTGAAGTTACTTTTGGAAAAAAATAATAAATACTTTCTTAATTCTGATTTAGCATACAACGTTTGGATTGGGTGCATAATTCACTTTCTGCTGTCGTGGCGCTTACCCAAAACAAAATGGTATACCGAAAGAAATTTAGGCCAGTGAAGTGTATCGTGAACTTAGAAAGTTTGCTGAACACGGTTCAACCTGCCATTTCAAGCTTAAAAATATAATTGTCCAAAAACGTGTAATGATTTCGATTACATTTCACTTATTTATCTATAGTATTTTTAATAGTAATAATACACAGGAAAAACTTAGTCAAATTTAGTAAGATGAGATCCCCTAAAAATTATTTAATAAAATGTAAGGAACTAATTCATAAATAGTTTGTTCAGTTAAATTAAATGTCTATATTTGAAAATTACTTTATAATATTAATATCCCGTTTAAAATGTTAATATAAATGAATCTATCAAAACTAAGCTACTTAACTTAAAACACCAAACAGAAGGGATCAAGAAATATTGTGGAAGATATTTTTACCTTTCATTAAAAATTATGCTTTGCAACTATTTGACATTAGGATACAACTTTTAATTTAGTTCTAAATGTTTCAAGTATCTAAAGCTAGATTTCACCAAAGTATGGAAATAGCTATTAATTATATATATTTTATATCCGTATATTCAACTGCTACTTTATTATTCTCTTTGTTTGGAAGGGAATAAATAATACCTTTAAGCTTTATGCCTTAATGCTTATTGTACGAAAAGCTAAGTCTATATTATTTCAAACTGCTCACCTTTTTGGGATTATAGCTCAAACTAATGAGGTTATTTGAATGAGGTTGGTATATTGAGTACTCATTATAGTTAAGTATCAATATAAAATGCTAATTTTAAACATCTTTCAGTTAGTTTGTGAGAAATAATAATTTAAACACCACTACTGTTTGTACATTTTGTTGAAATTAGAGTTATTAATGCATATACCGCCATTAAAAGCTTTTTAAAAATGAACTGGAAAAATAACTTCTCAAAACAGGTCCTGAATTCGATTCCTTTGTCCAGGTGTCATTTTTAAATGCAATAAAAATTGTTAATATGGCTTTTTTTCTTATCTAAGATATTCTTAATGTTTAATAATTGATATTTTATATTCAAGGGTTTTTGATGACTCAATCTAATGGGTAGAGATGGCCAGATTAGTTTAAAGCAACTTTACCCCATTTGCTTTAAGACAGGATGGGGGAACCACATTAATAAAAACGCCCTAGCTCTCCTGTCCTAAAATCGAAATGCTAACTCACTGTTGATGATGACAAAGTTTAAAAAAGTCTAATGGATTAAACAACTCAACCACCATTGTTGTTTGAAATTTGCCGCTTTAAATATCATCATTATAATAATGCAATGTCCTCCATAACATTATTACACTCGGTGGATAAATTACTACGCTATTAAGATTATAATTGAAAAATGACACCTAGACTCGGGAATTGACCCCAGGGTCTGTCAATTTTCTTACCAATGAGCTATCCAGGAATCGTTCCGTGCTCAGGGTAATTCTTTACTCATATTTTATGGCATGTATTGTACATGCTGAATTCTTCGTTATTACATTTGTTTTGATGATCTAATTTAAACAGCAGTTATGGCTCCGTTGATAAAGTTTTGGACTTTTGACTCGTGAGTCTCAAGTCCCTGGTCGATATGCACTTTTTCATTTACATTTTGATTTCTCATCCTCTCTTCAGGCAAATGGTACGAATTTGTATAACTCGTAGAAAAGACAGAATTGTGTATATAAATAGTTTTAATAATTTCTCACGAAAACAATATCTTGGTTTTATTATGATGGACATTAGTAGGATAAAACCCAGTATAGTAGGGCGCAAAGGGGTGGCTGGTGGAATGGGTATGTACTTTGGATGCCCGCGGAGGTGCGCGGG
>CABFVX010002747.1:72682-105132 GCA_902151425.1 Timema shepardi | reverse complement strand
TTGAGCTGAGCTGAGCCTGTGCTCATGCTCAGGCTCAGCCCATACTCTGGCCGTGCTCAGCATCGTCCTTGCATACGGGCCTTAATCTACATGTTGATTGCACACCTATGTAAAGTGTAAACCTTTTTTTCAAATACTTGAAATAATATTTGATATACCTATTTACTATGTACCAAACACAACTAAACACCATAAAATAGCTATTTACAAATTACCGTATGTAAACTAAATAAATGAGCCTCCCAGAAGCAATTTGATCAAATCCACTAAACAAAAAGTGGACAAAATGGATGGTATTCATTATCTGAGGATATTAACTGCCTTTATAAATAATATATATGCGGCCACCTCTTGATATGCTAATAAGTAATGGAGTTGGTCATTTTGATCTCCATTCGAATAACTGTTTTGTAGTTTACGAAAGAATAATCCAAAATGAAGGATAATGTTATTTATTTAATTAACTAGATGAACTGGTTCATATTACCAAAGTGATCTAGTTGAAAATAAGCTACAAGGCTACATGATCGTGATTCGTTGACCAATTTAGAACTAAAAATAAGTCATTAAAACAAAATATAATTAAGGTGGAAGTGTAGTGGGCTCGAGAAAAGGTGATTGTTGTTGCAATACTAAAATATTAATATTTTGGCCAAAATAAATAAATAATTTCTCCAATAGAAACATAGAATTTAATTTTCTTCACATGTTGACTTATACATTTTAAGAATATCTGTCAAGTCCTAGCATTTAATGATTACTTTTTCCTTTCATTAAAAAATTTCTCATACAATGTAGTTATGCTCAAGACAGATATTCAACGACTATTGCTTACAATATATGAAGTAAAAAAAATTGTTTTGTTTTACGACCCGCAAAAACAGTTAACCTTTCTCACGTCCCCTAAATTCTCCTTTGAGTTACGCTACTCTGTTAGACTTATTCGGGTTGAATGAAAGTTGAATGATTAACATGTTTCTTATCCAGAAAATTGAAATAAACAGCTCCCAGCAATAATAATTTTATCATAACGCGCACACGTGCGCACGCGCACACACATACACACACACACACACATATATATATATATATATATTCATATATATGTCATGGATGAATGTCGTGAACTGTGCGAGATATTCAGCTACAAGTTGTATGTCATGAACGACTGACCTGCAAGTTAGAGTTCATGAACGTCTTAGCTGTAAATTTTAGTTATTATTTATTTATTTATTTAGCACCGCATCTTACTACCCGTTTGGGTTATACGCTTAAGTACTAATTACGCAAATGGGTTAGGAATCGGGAATGTTGAATTTAGAGGAAGTGAACCCTCATTTGCTTGGAAGGAGAGTGGAAAACCTTTTAGGAACACCCCCCCCCCTCCCCCACGCCCTTAGTTCACTCGACCGAGATTCTAACTTCGATCTCCCCGTTGTCGGAATTCTAGTTCAACACGAAGCAAGTGCATTAGCTAATTACACCACTGAGATGGATAAGTTTTAGTTCACGAACAACCTAGCCATAAGTTTTAGTTCACGAACGAATGAGCTACAAACTGTAGTTCATCAAAGACTTAGCTACAAGTTGTAGTTATCGAACTACTAAGCTACAAGCTGTTCGTGATTAATGCACTACAAGTTGTAGTATATGAGTTAATTAACTACAATTTGTTGATCGTGGACTAATGAACTATAAACTGTAGTTCATGAAAGATTGAGCTTTGAGACTTGAACTTTGAGCACTTACTTCCTCAAAGGAATGTGTTAACGATTGATTAAAAACTAAACCTTAAGTTGTGTTGATACCTACTTATCTGTGTGCAAGTTTAGGGAGATAATTTTGAATTTGTTCAAATGTTATGTGGTGACTAATACTAACACTCCCAGGTGTTGTAACATAAGTACGTTTTTCTATTATACATGTAAATGCTTTATTGTTTATAGGCCTAACGGTCCAGGGATGGGAATCTACAGCCATTGGACCACATGCGGCATTTTGAGATGTTCCATTTAGCCCCTTTACGCACATTTTATTTTATCACTTAGTTTATGTATCTTCATTATTAGAAAACTAGACACTCTCCAAGGTCGCGAACATTTAAATTAGTTAAAATCAAAACTTCATTTCAAAAGTAAAATGTTTATCTATAATTGGCGCACCACCATAGTTTGGACAAATTTACTCTACATGAGATGTGCGGCATTATGAGGTAGGTCTATCCTTAAAGTAACATGCGATACGGCCTCCCGATGACAAAAGGTTCCCCAACTCTCGCCTATCCTAACTTAAGTCTTATGATTTTCATTTATTTGAAGAAAGGACGGGGAGATCGAGGTTCGAATCTCGGTCGGGTGAACTGGGGGGGTGGGGTTCCTAAATGGTTTTCCACTCTCCCTCCACGCAAATTCACTTCCTCTAATTCGACCTTCCCAATCCCTAATCCATTAGAGTAATTAGTACTTAAAGCGTATAACCCGAACGGGTAGTAAGACGCAGTGCTAAATATTATTATTATTTGAAGTATTTAAAGTAAACTTTCTGAACTGACTTATTATATCATGAAATATAAACCAACAAAACAGACACAGCTCTAAACCCACAGGCTGTTAACTCATCACTATAAAGAGGTACCCACATTTAACCAATGATATATTTTTCGGCCGCGACGGGAATAGAACATGGGACCCTTGACACAGTAGACAACACACACTACCGACTGAGCTAAGGTATCAGATACCATAGTCTTATTATTATCAGCACCGCGTCTTACTACCCGTTCGGGTTGTACGCACTTACGCTAATGTGTAGTGGTAGGGTGATTGTGAGATGAAATGGAGAACCTACAGTTTAACGTGGAATCCGAACCACGGTGGAGGCCTGGCATTCCTCACATTCACAAGATGTCTTGTCAGAGGTGAAGGAAGGGTTTAGCAATCAGATAAATCTGTGCTGGGACCGAGGATTGAACCCCAGACCCTCAACACAGATGTCCGACACCTTACCCCTAGACCACCAGGTCACCCATAGTCTTATTAAAACCTTCCTTAATTTCTAGGCTAAAATATGAATAATGACACTGAGAACGGGGAGATTCCTGTGTCCAGGTGTAATTTTTCAATTTAAAGAATATGATAATTAAATACGGTTATAATCATAACTAACAATTATAATTGCTTGGTTGTTTAATAGATAATATACTATTTATACCAAATTTTACTGAAGATACCATTATGATAGGCTATTTAGAATCTCTATACGGTTATAGGCATATCTAGAATTTTAAAGGTTTTAAGTAATATACACACTAAGAAACTCGATTATTTTATGTCTACGTATGACACAGAAAATACACATTTCATCCTAAATTACTATAATTTTTTTATTAATTCACTTTAAATATTTTACTATGATATCTTTTGTGACGTGACTCGCATAAGTGGCTACGAGGGCTAACCCGTCACTGTCATTTGATACAGTTTGGCAGGGACGATGAGGTCAGGATTCTAATTTCATCTGGGTGTACTAAAAAGTATTTTTTCATAAACGGATCTAAACTCATATACTTTGCAAATGTGAGCACATTTTCTCCATATTCTATTTTGATTTCTCTCTAACTCGTTAGTAATATATTTCTTGAATTTTGATTCAGCTAATCTTTTAGGAATGTTTGATTAAAGCACATTAAAATTTAGTTTATAAAATTAGTACACGTTTGGATATTGGTAGTGTAGGTAGTTTCTTTTTAGTGATTTTATTAAAAATGTGGGTAATACGTTTTAAGATTCTTATCAGGCACTGTTAAATGGGGTAAACCTGTCTCCTTAACTTGAAGATACTTAAAAGAACAAGGTTTGATCTTTGTATTATTCATATACAAGTAATTTATTTAAAGTCAGTACTAAAAGTTCCTAAAATATTCATAAGAATGTGTGGAGAAATTCTACAAACTAATTAATATGTAAACAAATTAAATTATATCAATGTAATTACTGCAAGTATATGCTATTCTAATTATTGCACATATCTGTATAGTATTTATTTTAACCACTTTAACTAAATTACCTTATTAACTTATTAAATCACGAAAACTTCAACGCCAACTAACCTTCTAGAAATAAATACAATACCAAAACCCATTTCAGCGGTCGCATGGTCTAAAGTGCTATTCTCACAATAGACTAGACCGTTGATAACGGGGACATCGAGGTTCAAATCTCGCTCGGTGTACTGAGGTTAGTTATTCAAATATGAGTTCTCTCTCTCCACATGAAAATGTGACTCTACTTCCTCTAATCATATCCTTCCTAATCCTTTAAACCATTAGCGTAATTAATACACAAGCATGTATCCCGAACGGGTAGTTAGATGCGTCGTTAAAAACATAAATAGAATTACAATACCAAAGACAAAAGATCAATATTTTTAAATTTGTTTGAATTCTAATCTTTTCCTGTGATTTATTTTATTTTATTTATAAACATAAATGTAAAAAAAAATTGATAATATTTACCCTGTTTGATTTATAATGATTATATGATGAATTAATAAGCCTTTATATGATTTTGAATTTTTGTCAGCATTTAGAATATATACATTTTATCAGGGTAGCTTAGTAAACCTAGTTATAGGAATAATTCGAATTTACTGCGCCACATTATTTTTGTTCTTAAATGTTATTCTTTAATTGAGATTATCTGAAGTATATTTTTTGATAACAAGTTTTATCAGTATTAAATATACATCATGGTTGGAGGAGGGACATTATGAGATATTAACACATAGCAACTAACGCCATAGATTGTATTATTTAAATAATAAGTTTAAGCATACATGCACAATAAACTAAATTGGATATTGTTTTGGATGCTAGCTTCCCATACATACTTTTTTCTTACAGTATGCCTTGATTTCATATTATGATTTCCTATTAGTAATTTATTCAAACTTTTAGACAGTTGAGGGTGACCTGGCGGTCTAGGGGTAAGGTGTCAGACTTCTGTGTTGGCGGCCGGGGTTCAATCCTCGGTCCCGGCAAAGATTTATCTGATTACCAAACCCTTCCTTCACCTCTGACAAGACATCTTGTGAATGTGAGTAATTCCAGGCCTCCACCGTGGTTCGGATTCCACGTAAAACTGTAGTTCCTCCATTTCATCTCACAATCACCCTACCATTACACATTAGCGTAAGTGCGTATAATCCGAATGGGTAGTAAGACGCGGTGCTAATAATAATAATAATAATAATAATAATAATAATAATAATAATAATTTTAGACGGTTACTTTATTGTTTAATAAATTAGACTAAACCAAATTTCAATTCACGAAAATAAATTTAGGGTGATCAAAAACCAGGTGCTTAGGAAGATATTGGGTCCAAAAAATGGATGAATATAGTGGGGAGTGGAGGAGTCTACATAATTATTAGTTGCATACCCTGCAGTCATCACCAGACATTGTTAGGGTAATACAATCTTTCAGATTACGGTGGGAAGGTCATGAAGGGCGAATGGGACTATATAGAACCCGCGTTCAAGGTATTGACTGGCAAACTTATTCGGAAGAGACCATTGAAAGACCCATACACATATGGGAGGATAACATTTTGCTAGACCTGAGAGAGATAGGGTGTAATGAGATAGACTGGATAGAATTAGCTCAAGATGGGGGTAGGTGGCGTACTTTTGTGAGTGCGGTAATTAACTTTCGAGTTCCTAATGCCATAAAGTAAAGTAAGGAAGTAAACCAAATATCATAGTGATATAATTTCTATCCAGCTGGGAATTAAAGCTGGTATCGTGGTATTTCCATTATTAATGGTTTTAAAATATTAGTCAAAAGACAAGCGAACAGGATTAAGAGCTGTGGAGGTCCCCAGGGTTGTAAAAAATTGGAGTCCCCAATATTAAACAATTTATTTTATTGACTGTCTAAATTAATTCCCATGTTTAGGTGTCATTTTCAATTTAAAAAATAATCATTAAACTAGAACTTAAAACTAATGCACTCGACATAATATATATTCTGACGTATTATAGTCCTCTTTATTTAAAACGATATGGCTAAGAAGCTACAAACACATCGTCCGCTCTTACAAAAACACTGATAGAAGATTCAAGGTCATTCCTATCTTATTATGAAAAATACAACGGTCAAGTCTCATGGCAAGGTCGAACCTGTCCTTGTATAAGAAATTATTTTTTATTTTTTATATAGCACTGCTTCCTACTAGCCGTTGGCTTTATACGATTAAGTACTAATTACGATAATAGGTTAGGAATTGGGAAGGTTGAGTAAAGAGGAAGTGAACCCGCATTTACGTGGAGGGAAAGTGAAAAACCATTTAGGAAAAAAGAACCACAGTCCACTCGACCGATATTCGAAACTCGAGCTACCCGTATTTGGTAATATATCTCAACACTAAACCAGCTAACTACGCCATCGATGAGGGTTTTTATAAGAAAAAATACACCAATATAAAGGTGAGTACTTCAAATAGAAATTGAAGTATCCTACACCCTTTTCAGTTTGCTTTAGATAAAACTATAGGTCACCATGTTACAAAGTCAAAAAATGTCGATGGATTGAGTATATAAATTGTATAATTTTTATATTAGCACCGCGTCTTACTACCCGTTCGGGTTATACGCTTTAAGTACTAATTACTCTAATGGGTTAGGAATTGGGAAGGTTGAATTAGAGGGAGTGAACCCGCATTTGCGTGGAGGGAGAGTGGAAAACCATTTTGGAAAAACCACCCCCAGTTCACCCGACCGAGATTCGAACCTCGATCTCCCCGTCCACAGCAGTCGAGCTCAACACAACTAGCGCGTTAGCCAACTACGCCACCGAGGCGGGTAAATTGTATAATTAGATTACTAGAATGGCATAAGAGAATTACGTTGCTCAGTAGAAAATGAATGCTTGTGAATAATTAGGTGACATCCTTAATCTATATAGGAGTCTATAAACATTTTTAAATGACTGTTCATACAAATACAAAGTTAGGATCTTACGTAGAATTGTATTATTACACACACGAGTATAAAAAAGCTTGGCTATAAAATACTCCCAGTCATGCTTAACGACATTCTTGGCTGTTTTTTAGATATACATTTATGGAAACATTAAAATCTAGATGATTAGCTCATGTCTTTGGACTGAAAATGGGTACAAATTCACCAATGACTCAAATAGCTAATAATTATAAATTGCAGTGATAAATTAGACAGACCTAGAGAAAATATTTTTTTTCTTTTATGGTGTCTTTGATATATGATTTCTTTATTTTTGGGAAGGTAGGTATTTATAGGAGATATCACTTTTATTCAATTTTAACTTAACTCACTTTTTTACGTCACAATAATTAGCCTTTTTCTTAAGTGTGTCCACAATTTTGACCCTGAGAATTATGTTAGTCTAGCAAAAGATTATACTAAGCATTAATATTTAGACATTTCCTATATTATGAAGATCGTTAAAAGTAAAAAAATATGATGAAATTGAAATAGTATTTTAAGAAGTGGCTCTGAAATCGGTTAAAACGTTCGAAAAAATTGTTTTAAGCCGATTTGTACTAAATTCCTGAACACAGCAACTAACTTTTAAAATATAGATAGCTATCATAACTGGCAGTATTAATTAATACGATTACGAATAGGATTTAACGAAACATCGATCCTTATTTACTCGTCGCATTTTAGACATATGCCTGTTTTCAAGACTAAGTTATTATACATGTATATATAAACAGATACACACACATACATATATGTATTTATATGTAAAAATACATGAATGTATCCTATATATATGTATATATGTAAATATGTGATTTATAAAATAGGCCTATGTTTACATTGAGTTTAGGACTCAAAATATATTTTTAATTGTTGCCATTTCTATTGGTATAGCTATTATTGGTATTGTTATGTTATCTCCGTCATATTAAAAAAAATAAGTTTCAAGGTTTGTAAACATTAACGATGTTTTATTTAACTCTTTTTATATTTAGGTAAAATACACATTTAAATCTTTGTTTGAAAAGTATGCAAACTGGACGAACACAAATATAATTATGCTATGAAACGCTAATAATTTACAGTAATCACACATTGTTGTTGTTGACGGCACAAAAAAATGATTCACCCTCAAGATCCGGCCTATCTGACATTTTTGTTATCCGGCCCGGCCGACCGCCCCGTTAGAATGGATAATCGCTAACCAACTGTATATTGTAGTTGTTTTATAAGCGTTATATGCTATCTCATTTAAAGATTTATAATAGACTCACCATTTATTTATAATATGGTTTATAATTATGACAAATATTATTTTAAGTTCTAAAGCTACCCTTTTTCTTGGTTATACCTTTATCACGTCAAATCCTAAAGTTCTGGTATCTTAGCTAAGTGAGTGATGCGTCTTTTTGGGTTCAATTTCTGGCATGACCAAAAAAGGTATCATTCATTAAATTAGAGCTTCTTCTTTCATAGTGATGGATTAATGATTGGAATACTGGTTTTTGTGTGCGTTAGACAATTAAATTAGTATTTGGATAGTTAATCAGACAATTCAGAAAGTGCAAGTAAACATTCCAAATAAATACGTAAATAAATAATTTCGATTATATTGTAATTTAATAAATATCTTCATTTGATAGGTGGCCATAAATGAAATTTTTTGTATAGTATAATAATAATACATACTGAAATATGACAAATGTAGTCAATAGTAAGCTATATTTACAACTGTAATATATTTGACGTATAGCTTGTCATTATATATTTAAATTTAATTTGTTCTTTAAATAATATTAATACATATTTAATTGTTTTATATTTTTATGTTACATTAAATTTATTTGTTCCATAAGTTTAAGCCTATGAGACATGTACTAATTTGTAATTATAATTTTAAATGAATGAATAAACATTTGTTTGTATTATCTTAATATAAATGTTTTAATCCCCTAGCTTCACAATAGTACATGGTGGATGACCAAATTGCTATGAGAATATAAGTAAAATAAACATATTTAACAGTTAATACATTTCCTAAACGATTTTGTGAACTATATCTCTCCCTAACCCTTGATCTGGTTAAAAATCAAAGGCATGTTACCCACAGCGCCCAATGTTGGGCTCGAAGTGACGAAAACAATAGAGACCGGCGTTTCTTTGTGTCGATTCACTTCAAACTTGGACAGCAGATGGATTAATCCGGTCTTCACTTGCATCAAACCAAATCGCATTCCTGAGGGGGGAAAAAATCAAATCAAATAGTTTTAAAAATGCACTCATTTAATTACCCACATAAGTGGACACGTGGATTAATGGTTGGACTCGTCTAATCTGGTTTGCACATAAAGGAGAGATAAGGGTTTGAGTTCTGACTGAGTGTAATGAGTATAGTTTTTTCTAAAGTTGGTTAACATTCTTTGGTATCACATGACATTGCTTTTTTTTTAGGAATCTTTCGTAAGACTTCTTGTTTGTCATTAAAGTCCTGATGAGATCAAAGCATGAAATATAGTAACTGTGTAATAAAACGCTGTATGAAAAAAGCCAGGGAAATTCTCAAGGAAAAAAAAATTGTATCTAGGGTTCCATCTATTTAAAGGAAAATGTACAATACTAAGATATTTCTCATGAGAGATTTGGAACATTAAAACAACTAAAACAATTCTAATATACGTTATCTTACAATAATAAGTTTATCTTAGGTTAGTTAGATCTGTTTCTTTCTTTTTTTATTAAGATCATGAGCTATCAGATAACGCAGCCACCTTCGACTCGGTAGTTGGCTTATTGCAGCCATTTTTACAATTATTATAATTTCAAGGGATTGCATATTTAAGAATGAAATTGCCAAAGCTATTATTTATGATTTTTATTGAGGAATTATCCATCTAGATATCATATTCTGAAAATTGAATAATTATAATAATTGTACAAGTGGCAGAAATAAGCCAACTACCGAGTCGAAGTTGGTTTCGTTATCTGATAGCTTGTGATCTTAATAAAATCACACATTGTAGCCGACGATTTCCGCACGTCCATCATAGACTCTGCCTTAAAATATGAGTGAAGAATGACCTTGGGCACAGGAGGATTCCTGGATAGCTCAATGGTCATAACATTGACGTACTAAGCCAAAGGTCCCGGTTTCGATTCCCGTATCGAGGTGTCATTTTTCAATTTTCAGATAAAGTGATTATAGTAAACAAACCAATATTTAATTACTAAGTAAATACATTTTAGCTAAACAATGTGAATACATTGTAAAACCAGATATCAAACCTGTAATATTCTATTGTCAAATTTTTCTTGAGTTTTATTTCTTTTTAGCATTCAAAGATTTTTTTAGTGTTAATTTTTACTATAACAATTTAATACAACTTAAAACGATGGATAGTTTGAACAAATAGATAACTATTCCAACTAACCTATACAATTTCTTGGTCCTTCACCAAAGGGCAAATAAGCATATTTTGGTATGCCATTCTTATTTTTGGCACTAAATCTTTCAGGATCGAATTTTTCTGGATTGGGATAGTATTCGGGATCGTAGTGAATTCCAAAAGTTGGAATAAAAACCGTCGTTCCTTTCTCTAAGATATCGTTGGTTCCAGGAATTTTGTAATCAACTTGTACACTCCTGTCCAAGAACGGCAATGCAGGATATTTTCGCAGAGTTTCTAGAAAAACAAACACACATTCAGGCCTACTAAAATTCCGGTTAAAAGTTTTACTAAACATATATAATTAAATAAAATCAAACTTTGTATATATAACATAAATGCTTTATAACTCTAAAAATTACTGTAAAACTTTGATTTTTTTGTACAAAATAAACTTTTAATGGGTTTTTTCAAGCATTCCTATTATAAACTCTATTATGTGTGTTTTAATCATACACATGTTTTAAAAATTAGTATATTATAAATATTAGCATTAAATATTATGTACATATTTATTATATACTATATCCATATCTAATGTTATTGGAAGATTCATCATGGTTACTGGTCATCGTAACTAGGCTTAGATAATCTAAGTCAATTTTCAGGGTTTGAAGTAAAGTCCAAAAACAGTTTAGACATTTTATGGGAGATTCTTCAGCTAAAGAGCTGTTCATTGTCCTCAAATACTTTTTTTTAATGAAATCAGTAACTGTCATAATAACGTCCATACAGACACATATTAATTTTAATTAAATAGAGAAAATATTCTCTGATACATGAATTATATATAAATCGTTCTAAATACAATTTGTATGTGTATGAAAGGTTAGGCGTAGCTCTCACAATAGATCAGGGCTTAAATCCCAGTCGGGTGTACCGAGGATGGTTTTCTACGTTCACTCCACGCGAGTGATGATACACTCCCTATAAAATTCAACCTTCCTCATCACTAACCCATAAGCGTAATTTTTTTTACATAGGCACCCGGTTTAATTGGCTAACGCGCCAGCTTCGTGTTGAGCTAGACTGCCGAGGACGGGGAGATCGAGGTTCGAATCTCGGGTGGGTGAACTGGGGTTGGTTTTTTCCTAAATGGTTTTTCACTCTCCCTCCATGCAATTGCGGGTTCACTTCCTCTAAATTAATCCTTCCTAATTCCTAATCCATCAGCGTGATTAGTACTTAGGCGTATAACCCGAACGGGTAGTAAGACGCGGTGCCAAATAAACCAAAAAGGGTGGTAAAAAGCGGCGTTTAAAAATAACTTCTGTTACATTTTGTAGTTATAGCGTAAAGACGTCAAATATGCACACAAACCAACAATCGAACATTAATTTTATTTATGAGTTTATATAATTTGTTACTTTCCAGCATTAGTTGTATTTTAATTTGAGTAGTAACCGGTTTATATGAATACATCTCTAGGCTAGATAAATGTAAGCTCAAATGAAATAAAAATGTTTAAAGATACAATTGAAAAATGTCATTAATAAAAAAAACACTTTTTGCTGACTAATATGAATACAAATCTACCAAAAAATAAACACAGGCCACTACAATTTATCTTCGAATTTAAGATAGGAATTTATATTCTAATTTATTCTTGCTTTAGAAATATAAATAACACGACGACGAATTAATGTAATTAGATAAATTACTTTTTAATTTTTTAATTTTGATAATTTCATTACCTTTTGAGTAGTTCCCTGAATTTTCGCGATATTAAAGCTTTCTATCTAATTGATAAATACAAAAAATTATCTGAACATATATACGCACACATAAACAGACAATGCTAGACTTTTATTGATATAGATGAAATATTTTATATAAACACTAAACCCAACAGATTTATGTGGTAAAATAATTTTTTTTAAATATAACTAACTGTTTAATAAAAAATAAATGTTGAGCTAACGATTTCACACAAGTTTCAGGCGGTCGAGGTTAAAATTTGTCCGAGTGTAATGATTATTTCGTTACGTATGATTTTTACATAATTTACATAGTGAATAATGATTCATTTATTTAAATTGATTTCCTGTCCTTTACCGTGGTTTAAATAATATAAAAATATAACCAAATGTCACAATATTGGTGTTTACGACAGTTATTATTATTATTATTATTATTAGCACCGCGTCTTACTACCCGTTCGGGCTATACGCACTTGGGTGACCCGGCGGTCTATGGGTAAGGTGTCAGGCTTCTGTGCTGGCGGCCGGGGTTCACTCCTCAGTCCCGGCACAGATTTATCTGATTACCAAACCCTTCCTTCACCTCTGACAAGACATCTTGTGAATGTGAGGAATGCCAGGCCTCCACCGTGGTTCAGATTCCACGTTAAACTGTAGGTCCTTCATTTCATCTCACAATCACCCTACCATTACACGTTAGNTTATTATTATTAGCACCGCGTCTTACTACCCGTTCGGGTTATACGCACTTACGCTAATGTGTAATGGTAGGGTGATTGTGAGATGAAATGGAGGACCTACAGTTTAACGTGGAATCCGAACCACGGTGGAGGCTTGGCATTCCTCACATTCACAAGATGTCTTGTCAGAGGTGAAGGAAGGGTTTGGTAATCAGATAAATCTGTGCCGGGACCGAGGATTGAACCCCGGCCGCCAGCACAGAAGTCTGACACCTTACCCCCAGACCGCCAGGTCACCCGACAGTTAATATTATATAAATAATACTATAGTTAAGTAATTATATATTTTAATGATCTATTTATATTTTATGATTTTATTTACATCCAATAAAAACATAAGTATACAAGAGAAACATACTAATAAACAACTTAATTTTATTACAGGAGTATTATGATTGATCAAATCTTGTTCTATAGGTGTGTAAGAGACCTGCTATTGCAAAGAGAAGTGTCCTTGAATTGTAAGTAAGTGTTGTACAAGGCGTACTTTGTACCCATTGTCATACATACAGCAGAAGCATGCACATTGAATGCAAGCGAGATTAAGAAAGTGGAGGCCATGGGAGTGAAAATTGTGAGGAGCGTGTTAGGAGTAACAGGATTAGCAATGAAGTCATCCGGGAAAAGAGTGGGTGTACAGGAAGTACGTGAGACAGTAGAGGAAGCAAGACTTGTATAGAATGGGCATGTGGTGAGGTTGGAGAAGGAGAGGATGCCAAAAATATGATGGAAATAAAGTGTGCATGAAAAATAAAGCAAGGGAGGCCAAGAAATAGATGGGAGGAGCAGTTAACAGAAAGTGTGCAAGTAAGAGAAGAAGAAGAATTAAAGCAATTAAAGGAGGAAGAGTGGTGGAAGGATAGAGGAAGATGGAGGCAATTTACTTAGCTGGTCCGGCCACATGCTGGAAAAAGATGATGGAGATGATGATGATTATGATGATGATGAAATAAAAAACCTCATGTATAAATATTGGATAAAAATATGTCCGAAATAATACAAGTATGTAAGCTATCTTGTATGAATATAATTTTTAAAATAATTTTTTTACGAAACATAAATCCTGGATTTATGACTATTGCAGAGCTGACAAACATTTTGAGAAATAGTACGTGAATATATTAACAAAATTTTTTGAGAATTTCATTTGCATGTTCATAGGGATTTTGATTTGCAAACTGAAGTATCTATTTGATTACTTTTCATTATTATAGTAATTATTAATATATGTTTACTATTATAGTGCACACTTTATTTAAGCTAAAAGGTAGTGGTGTTAACTAGGTGGATTGTACTATGGCCGTTACTTATAATCAATGCCATATTGAAACATCATAAGGTAAAGTTGCTACTTAGCAAAACAAAAAGAAAATATTATTTATAGCTACAATATAATATTTATTTTACATATTGTTGCTGTAAACAAGCAAACTTAATATTCTTTGCCGTAGCTTGCTTGCACGTGTACGGAAATGAAACAACAAAAGTACAGCCAGACTAAATAAAATTGACCCAATCGACATTTAAATGCACTGGAAATAAATTCAATAAAACGGGATCATTACAAGTTTTAACGCAATAATTCTCCAGTACCATAGAGTAATTAAATATAAGACTCTCAAAAAGTTTGTTATTTTTCTTTAAACTCTTTGTATAAATTTTTGTACCACAATGATGTATCTTGATTTTGAACTCGATAGTCAATATTTAAATTTTTATTGGTCAAAATGTATAAATGAGAAATTTAATAGCAATGCGATGACATTAAGACAACACCTAATAAAATGTCGAAAATTTTAACTGAAAGTCGAAATTTTAATATTAAGTGTTGACCTTTGTGCACCCAATATTGATTTTTTTTTATCGGTCCAAACATAGAAATGAGGACATTAGTTCTTTAAAAATAAAATTATAAAATTTAAAACTGGAACTCAAAAAATGTTTTACATTGGTATAGTGCAATATATGCTTGGCTTTACTAGTGTATATTATTTTGTTTCACATATATTACGAGTGTTGAGTAAATATCTCCATTTTTAAACAATAAAATGAGAAAGTTCGTGTGGAGTTCCGTACCATTTATTTTTATATATATGGCAAGACTTTGTTTCTGCATATTCTCCTGAAGATGACCTATTATAATTACTTTTTAAATCAAGTCTTTAGGGTTGAGCGAGGATCTATTAGGCCCTACATTATTCATGCTATAGAGAGAATATAATCTTGGTATTTCAAACTTTAAAGATTCCAATTGCTGGAACATTTAGATCTTTCTGTTCAATTATTTGGCGGTGATTTAGAGTTAATTTTTATGCATTATTATTGCTGGAAATTTATAAGGAAAGTATTTTATATTTTAATTGATTGCAGGCTACCAATTAGCCAATTTATACAATACTTAATAAAATACAATAATGTATACAATTAATTAAGGATTTGCGCTATGCTAACTGTTTTTGTCGCAGACTTAACTAAGGATGCACTCTATTGTTTGTATCTAGCCTAGATCGGGCTTGAATCTGTTCTTCTGTTAAATTTAATAAGTTAAGTTAAGTTTAATAAAATCTTATTGTGCCACTGAAATATTGAGTTTTCTTATTATCGCGCCGCAATAAGATAGAGCCATACTGTAGCACGACAAGGTAAGACTGGTTGCTACCTTTCAGAGTGTAATGTAAGTAGTGTACTGTAGGCCTACATATATATCTATATTTATGAAATTATTTTTGTATTATGTGCTTAAAATATTTATAAAGTAATTCACGTTATGCTGTGCAACTTAATTAATGTTTTCGATAGTTTGAGGTGAGCCTGGTCCCATTTCACTCAAAATATAGACGAAAAAGACACGTATATGAGATTATAAGTTAATACAATTATTATTAGACTCTAATGACTAAAAATTAATATAACATTCAAAACAGTCAGCTCTCTGTATCTAACGTAACTCGTATCTCTTACCTGAGACCACCATATCCAGGTAATTCATCTCCATCATAGCGTCGTATGTGATTTTTCTGTCATGTTTCTCCAGCACTGTGATTATTTCATGCCTCAACTTATTCTGAATGTCAAGGTTAAGGGATAGTTCATAAAGGGCGAAAGTCGTAGTGGTAGAAGAGGTTTCAAACCCCGCGGCCAAAAACACAAATGCTTGAGCCACAAAGTCGTCACCTTCCAATTCTAAACAAATATCATATGAATTATATATAGAGAGTATATATACACATTATATACATATAAGTATGAGCTTAGGAAAAAGAAGGGTTCAAATATTGGATGACTTGAGGGAAAGAAGAAAATTCTGTTAGATAAAGGAGGCAGAGGACAGGCTGTATTGGTAGTCTTAAGTTCACTGACAAAAGAATGCACCTGTAGTATGACAGAACAAATAACAGTAATAATAATAATGACAGTGATAATAATAATAATTTAGAATATATATTATAATAAATGATAAAAGAAATTGATTAAACGTATATAGGTTTCAGATAATTTTTGTTAAAATATATTTATTTATGAACTAAAAACATACAATACTAGCCTAAATACCCAGCGCTACCTGGGATACATTTTTTAAATTGCCTTGCTCCGGGCACGGTTTTTAATCAATTGAAAATCCAATTAATATTTTAATATTTTAGAACCGAGGTGCACACCTTTGTCACAAGGGCTACTAATTTTTAAAATTTCAGAACTTTGCGTGTGGTAGCTCGCACTGGTCATGACAGAAAAACTCTTAATTTTATTAATACAGATAAAATAAGGTAGAAGAAGATAGAAAAAATCGCACAGTTCATATTCAAAACTATAACACTTATGGAATTTATAATAACGCCAAAAGAATATCAATAGTTTCTCAAATTAATGAGGAAGTATTATAATAATTATTATTTACATATTTTTTAGTACTGTAGGCTTATATTTAAACTATGTTTCCCCATATATAGTCTACGAAACGGCAGGATAAACTTATTGAGGTGGGTCAGTAAATATATTCTAAATCAACGCGTAGGAGCGTCATTATTGCTAATTTTCTTGAAAACAAATTTATTTTTAAAATATTCATTTTAACGTTTACTTGAATTTGTTAATTGGTCAAACAAGTCTATATTATTAATGGAAGATTCACACCAACACATTTCAGATACCAACTCCCCTCTTATTTTTTAAATTTAAATCTGACTAACCCACTTCAGTGGCCGCATGACCTAAGGCGTCACTCTCGCAATAGATTAGACCGCCGATGAAGTAAAGATCGCCTTTCTATCTCGGTTGGGTGTACTGAGGGAGATATTTCCTATATGGTTTCTCACTATTTCTTCACTAAAATGATGATACCTTTCATCTAGGTTTAAATTTAACCTTTTTTTATACATAACACACTAGCATAATAATTACTTAGGCGTACAATCCAAATGGCTAAAAAATCTGATTAAAATATTGTACGTTTTTTTTGGAGGTATGTTTAGTTGTGTGTGTGTGTGTAAATTTATATACACACAAGGCATGACATGGGCATTTGTAGCCAGATAGGTTTTTCCCCTTAAGGTCTTTGGCTCAGATTATATTATTCAATATATTTAACCAAACAAAATCCTATTAATAGTTTTTACTACTATTAGCTCATTTATTTTTGTAGTTATAGCGTTTGTATATGAATTTTCAGTTTTTAAACTTATTTGCAAGTTAATTACATGTACTGGATTAATTTCGTTATATATTATTTCGTTATAATTATATATATTATAATATTATATATATAATTATATATATAAAATACATAAATAATTATATATTATATTATAATATATATAATTATTTATGTTCTCATTTGTAAAACGAAATTAATCCTGCACACATAATTAACTTGCTAATAAGTTTAAAAACTGAAAATTCATTTACAAACGCTATGACTACAAAAATAAATGAGCTAATAGTAGAAAAAAATTATTAATAGGATTTTGTTTGGTTAAATATATTGATTAATATAATCTGAGCCAAAGACCTTAAAGGGAAAAACCTATCTGGCTACAAATGCCCATGCCTTGCCTGACGGAACAAATGATTTTACCACTTCGTCAATAAGAAAAGGCTTCGAACCACTTCACTATAAGATATAACGCACTTCAGAGTCTACGGACGATTAAATTAAACAATAGAAATGTATCAAACTTGATAATACAATTTTCATCACTTCATTATCACGTGATTGTAAAATGCTATACTTCGGGCAAGTTCTTAACTGAGATAACCTTTTCTTTACGAGCGTGTGTGGATTTGTACCGTAGCATCACAGGGTTAAAACTGTGTCTCAAAAAATAAATTACTTATTTTAAAAAAATCAACCATTCTTAATGAAAACAAATACGCTTCAAATATAAATTGCATTATTTTGTTTAAAACTAGATAAAATGTTATTATTATTATTATTATTAAATAATGAGTAAGTTATTTAATAAAATGTCAAATTTATAAAATAAATTACCAAATATCATTATGTAACCAGTTCCAACTGGCTTCTAAATTCTTGATATTGAAGTTTTGTGAATTTTTTAAATGCAAACATTGGCCTAAATAGTAAATACAACAAATTATATTATTATGTAAGAGTTGTTAAAATCTATATCTTTGAGTTAATTATAAATATTAATTTAATATACGTGGAATTAATTTAATATAATATTTCTATGCTATGAAGATACATTACATAAATGAAAAGTTTATAGCTTTCATAAATTTAAAAGACTGTCATATATATAATTCTAGTAACACTTTTTTTATACGTAATACATAATTTTTTGCATACCACAAACACTTTAATAAACACATACTTACTGAAATCTGGTGTATTTATTTTAGCTATATCCCCATTCTTACTATTTTTGTTTCTTTCACTTTTCACTTGATTGTTTTCATTTGTAAGAGAGTAATTTTCTTTGATATCATGATCGTTTTCATTGTCATCTATAACTTCTCCAGAATTTCTTAATTGCATAAGTAGATCAACAAAATCATTTCGTACTATTCCATTCTTTTCTCTGTACTCTACATTATCCCACAGAGTCTTGCGAACAAATAAAGTAATAGACTCGTCAAATATTCTTAATTTGAATGTTTTTACTATTGATGGTACAAAGAAAGCTAATGCTAATTTGATACTACAAAGCAAGTCAAGTTCAAATATTTTCCTTAGTATCTTACGAAACTCGGAATTTATGTCAGTCATTGCGTTGGACTTTACGCCAAATGCGCACGAAGATATGACATCAGTGGTGAATCGAGCCATCGTTTCTTTAACCGGGATGGGTTTACCTGAGAACATAAAACATATGAATTAATATTTTTAATCACAGAAAATAAATATAGAAATAAATAATTATAAATGAAAAGTAGTTTTTAATCCTAAATTGTTTAGCTAATAATTCAACTTAGAAGCAAAATAAAATATAGCATGACATTAATTAGTTAATACTTGAGGGAAGTTGAAAAACATTATTTATAAAATATTAGTGAGGTTTTTAAAATTCTATACACACATTTGCATATCATCTGCTCCAAGCCAGTTTTGATTAAATTCATTACAATTATTGTAAGGAACATTATTTTTAATATTATATTCAATGAATATTAAGTTTTTAGTATTCCTTTCTCCCTCCACATAAATGTTAGTAGATTTCGTCTAAGGTCTACCACGCTAGTACCCATAATAATGGTATAAATATGTGGATGAACTTTACACCCCTTTATTTCACCCCTTTACTCCACCCTTCAAAATAAATATCAACATATAATAAAGTTATATTCCCTGTTTAAATTTTAGGTAAAACTAATACTGTTTTAACTGTAATAAATAATACATTACGATTGAAGGCTGATTATTTTAGGATATATTAAACACGTAAAGGACTTTATTATCTATCTATTTACTTTATATTATCATATTTTCTATAGTCTCTGGTTATGGTGAAGCCTCTCATACGAGTATGCTGTGGTTTCACCAGGAGTACGAGTTTGAGCTATTGCGTAGGGATCAAACTTAATTTTAAGTGTTTAAAATATTTAATAAAAAAATCTAAACTCAGAATTATTGATGTAGTAAATTTAAATTTTAAGATTATTAATTTCAGGGGATTATTATTAAGAGTTTAAGTCCTAATGTAACAGTTTACAAATTTTAAATCAATTGTTTTTACATCTGCCTGTGTGTCTAATAATTCTGAATTTAAAATAATAATAACAAATGGTGCGAATAACTACCTACCCCCCAAATAACGAGAGCCTTTAAATTTAGAAATAAAAACATCCAATGGGGTGTATATTTATTATATAACCAAAAGCTATAATTAATTTTATAAATTCATTAAACAATTTTTTTTTAACTCTGAATTTTAGGTAAGGTAGGTTTTGGCAAGGTTTAATAAATCTCGACTTTAATAAAACATACTTTTTTGAAATCTCTATGCATAGCAGATTGATATAATAAATTTACCATTGGCCAAATTTGAAAATATTTTCCACCCACAGTTTTTATGGATTAAATTAAGATTTTTGCACTAAAAAAATAACTGGGAAAATTTCAAATTTGAAAATATTTTCATATCTTATCACTAGTTTAATAACATTAACCAAAAATTACTAGGTCTATTAAAATTTTAACAAAACCAATCCAATAAAAGTTATTCTTACCTTAAATCTGGTTAATTAAGATACATATGATTTTATTAATTAACTAACTAACCTTGAAATTTGAAGTTAATTGTACGTATAGCTTGTTAATTTACCCAGCTATTCTACAAATATTTTAAATTTTGATTAATAATTTATGAGTAAGTCATACCTGGTTAGCTAATTACTGATTATATACTTATGGCTATTTCACTTATATATGCCATTAAATATATATATACATATATATAGAGAGAGAGGAAACAAACATAGGTATATAATAATACTTAGCACCACGTCTTACTACCCATTATGGTTATACTCTTAAATACTAATTACGCAAATGGGTTATGAATTAGGAAGGTTAAATATAGAAGATGTTAACTTGTACTTTCATGGACGGAGAGTGGAAAACCAGTTCACCCGAACAAGATTCGAATATCGATATCCTCACCCTCAGCAGTCTAGCTCAACAAGAAACTAGCACATTATCTAGGTACGACACTGAAGCGGGTTATAGGTTCATACTGAGGAAAGGAATTTATGGTTATATCCTATACATATAAATGTATAACATTTATCCTCATCTGTAATATTTGTATATTTACTTTGTGAATATGTAATGAAAATTAATATATTATATATTCTGAATAGTGGTAAATTATAGATGGAAAACAATGTGTGTTATCATGTAAAATAAAGGAAAATGAAATAGAAATGGAAAATCATGTCACATATTCTGGCATCTTGATCACGAGTTGGGGTATAGGCAATTAATTTATGCTAAGAATATACAATACAATTCTTATCGGACAACCCTTGACGGATAAACCAAAGAAAGGACACAATTTTAGCTGCTTATACTAATGAAAAAAACTAATATCAAAATATAATTTCCAACATTGGTAATAGGATCCAAGAGTCGGGTTGGGCAACAAAAATAGAAAGCAAGCCAAATACAAATCCAGATTCAATAATGTAGAGTCACAAACATAAGAAAAACGACGTGATGAAACAATCATTATTATTATTATTATTATTAGCACCGCGTATTACTACCCGTTCGGGTTATACGCACTTACGTTAATGTGTAATGGTAGGGTGATTGTGAGATGAAATGGAGGACCTACAGTTTAACGTGGAATCCGAACCACGGTGGAGGCCTGGCATTCCTCACATTCACAAGATGTCTTGTCAGAGGTGAAGGATGGATTTGGTAATCAGATAAATCTTTGCCGGGACCGGGGATTGAACCCCGGCCGCCAGCATAGAAGTCTGACACCTTACCCCTAGACCACAAGGTCACCGAAACGATCATTAGAATGCGTAAATAATTTTCTTTAGTTTTGAGGAAAATGGTGTATATAGTCGCTGCCCGCTAAGATTTTAAGGATGAAAGAGATGGTTTGCTAAACAAAAAGTATTATGCTTGTATGAATCATCATTTACTAAAAAATAACATACACCATTTATAAGAATTTTCATATAATTCGTAACGAATAAAGAATTTTGGATTCCATCTTGAATAATAAAAGAAAAATAACTTTTGAATAATAATTAATGAACTTGAAAACTACCATGAACAAAATTTAATCAAAATGTCCGCATACTGAAAATGTTTTTCCACCATCATGTAAACTGCATTTTGAAATTTTATATTTTCTAAAATTTATTTAAATCTTGATTACATTAATTAATATGCCAGGTTTCTAGATCGTCCAAAGGACCTGTGTTATAATATTGTTGGGACACACTCTGGTATAAAGCCTTTTATATAAAGAGAAGTACAATTTTTGGTCCACCATATTTAATTTAAGAAAAGAATCAGATTTAACAATCTCATCAATCCTAATGTACCAAATTTGATAAAATATTTGAGCAAAAATCGTGCTTTTCATTATAAAACAGTCATTTTGAAATTATGACTTTTCGGAATATTTTCGAAAGTTTGACAACATGCCCTGAAGTAAAACTATCACACATTTTATAAAAAATTGCATTAATAAGAGAGTTTGATCCATCAATTTGGAACATCCATTTTGAAATTTCTACTAATTGGAATTTTTGTGGAAGTTAGAACAGATGACCTATAATAATGCAAGTTAAATTCTTATAGCTCGTATAAAAGTGTAGTAGAATTTTGAGTGGACATCTTTCTAAGTATTGCCTTCTTATAAGTATAGATAATTATTATTAAAGTACCTATATTAAGATAGTCAGAAGGCTTATGTAATAAATAATACCAACATTACTAATGTTTTTGTGACTATTTTTAGCACCGCGTCTCTTAGCTGTTCATGTTATACGCATTAATTATTTGTTAAATACATATTAAATTTGCATGTCCAAACACTTAAATTAATTTCATATATATATATATATGGAAACAGTAATATATATATATATATATATATATAAAATAAGCAGTATATATAAAGATATATATGAAATAAGTAGTGTATATATATATATTAGTATATATATGGAATAATTAGTATATATATATATATATATATATATATATATAATAATTTATATTTATATATATATAATAATTTATATATATATATATATACACACTAATGGGAGGAGCTTAGAAGAATATTTACCTATGATGAAATATGCAATGGTAAATATTCCCCAAACACACAGAAATAAAACATGTTTCTATATATTTGTCTAATTGATAGTTTTAACTGTTAAACGTACCGCACTTGCATTAAGATTAGAAAATATAATTTACCTTATTTGAAAGATTATTATTTTTTTTAAAGATAAATACCTCCAAATGACTGTTGTTCTATAATTTCAGTCAGCATCTGTGCACATTCATCCACTAAGTAGAACATTTTCTTCATCTTTCCAGAAGTAAAGGTTGGGGTCATCTTAACCCTTAGATGCCTCCATGTTGGCCCTTTCTGACCAAAAAGACTTTTAGCACCTAAAGGATCGACTCTTTCATCCGGAGAGAAACTTCTGTCTGAGAATTTGTCAAAATCTTTCACTAATATATTCTTAATAAGATTCAAATCTTTAGCAACAATCACTGGTGAATCTATGGCGAACAAACCAAAATAAGGTTCGCCTGGAGTTTTTTCATATACCGCTCTTAGATATACTCCTATATGTTGTTTCATTAGAATTATGTCTTTCAAATTACCGAAGAATGGTGTAGGTTTCTGATATGGTATTCCCTTTTTCTTCCAATAATTGAAATTTCGAGTTAGATATAGATAAAGTGCCGATATTATCAGAGTAAAAAACAGCACGATATCGAGGCTAACATAATCCGTAACGATAGCCATTTTCTTTAGTATCAATTGTTTATTTGTAATGGACCTGAAAAAATATGTTATTAAATTAGTTGATATATTTCATAATAAATCAAGCTTAATTTATCATCACAATCATAAACCAACCAAATATATCCTTCATAATCGTATACCAGCAACCCCAATGAAGGTTTGACGTGATTTCTATATATCCGGAGCTTGGCACGCATTTAAGCCCTTCGACTGGTTAGTGCTGCCTACACCATCTGGTGAAAACACCATGTGATAGGGGAGTTAAGGAAGTGTGGTGGTTCCTAGTTGCCTTCCACACTGAATTTATATGAGTGAGCGTGAAAGGGCCTACCAATTTTGTTGGGAAGGTATTTTCATATACCTTCCAGGATTCTTTAATATGCCACTATCAACGGATTTACTTCACCTCTAAAGGAAGTTGTTTTACGATTTCTTATTGCTCAAGAAAAATCCATTAACCTCGGCCGGGTTTGAACCACGTGTATCGGGTGTTGAGTCTAGCACTTTACCCCAAGACCACAAAATTCAACATATCAAAATATCATCTATATTTAAATTATAAATTAGTGATAAAGTTTTGTTCATCATCACGTCTTGCTACCTGTTCAGGTTATACGTATATGTACTAAATATCCTAATGAGTTAGAGATGAGTTGAATTTAAAAGAAATGTACCCGTATTTGTTTGGTAAGATACTGGAAAATTATTTTAGAAAAACTACCCTCAGTACAACCCGACCAGTTTTCAAACCCCAAACTTCTAGTCTAACCTGAGAGTAACGCCTTAATCCATGCGGCCACTGAAGAAGGTATCTAGTTTATTAAAATCTCTAAACACATATTTAAGTGTAAAATATCATCAAACAAGAAAGCAATAGAATAAACTTGATATAATATACCTTATGGATCCCTGTGTGTACCTTGTTCGCCTCCAAAGCCAGAGCAGTTACAAACACATCATCTGATCACACTCAACACAACTGTGAGATCCAAGGTTAACCACGCCGTCTTATAAGTAAGATAAACGTACAAGTCATTGTACAAATAAACAAGCTATAAGATATAAAGGTGAAGTCTATATTTTCCTATCTTTTAAATCAATTAGTAAATCGCTTGTCATCCATAATACATTTTTCGTTGTCTGCATGGTCTAGGGCATCAGACTTTTGGTAGACTAGACCGCCAATGACAAGGGGAATCAGGGTTTGAATCTATAGTGGGTGTACCGAGGGTGGTTTTGCAAAATTGTTTTTCCATTCTCCCTCCACGGCAATACGGGTAAATTTCCTTCAAAATTAAACGTCCCTCATTTCTAATTTGTTAGCGTAATTAGTAAAGATGCATGTAATCTGAACAATGAGACGCGGTGCTAGAAAAAAAAATATTTTCATGGTTTAGTAAACTAAGAAATTTTTTACTTTCGCATATCAAGAGAAAGTATTGTGATTGTGAAAAAATTGTTCTTGAGGTAATGAAAAATCCTTACTTTTTATGTGAACACGAATATAAAACATTGCATTTTACAATTCTATCCGTCCCCATGTCTGTTTGTCTGTCCCAGACCATGGATCTGAAACGGATGGATGGATTTTGTTCAAACTTAATATTTAGATTTTTTAGTGCTATACTACAAAACTCTTTTTTTTCTTCTTATTAAGGTTAGTTTACCGATGAGTATTTTTTTTTTACTTTAAAATTTTTTGAAAATGTTTATAGCGGTATTGTTTGAAATGAATGTCTAGAATTTGATTGACATGACAAAAAGCAATATATTATTATATTTTAGGCAACAATTCGTTGAAGGTTAGTTTAGTGATAGGAGATTTTTGAGAATTCTAATTACTTCGAATTTAGTTATAACGATTTATTTCAAAATATATAACTGGAAATTGTGTGGTATGACAAATAACAATGTATAATGGTTTTTGGGGTAAAATTTAATCTATGAGTAGTTTATTGATTTTTCAATAACTTGAAATATTTATAAAATGGCCTTAACTATTTGATTCCAAATGAGTGCAGGGAGGTTCACAGATTACTTTTTTTAAATTTGAATATTTTAAAAAATGGCTTTAGCAATTTGGTTTAAAATTGGTTTCATGGTACTATTTTACATTATTAATAATAATGTATATTTATATCTCTTAAAATATACTAAATTAAGAGTAGTTTACTTATCACAATATACATAAAGTTTGACATTTTTGGAAATTTACCTTGAAAAGTAAATTCAACCTGGGAATCTATGATAAATAAGAATATTTATTTTTTACAAATAACATTAGCTTTAAGGTAGCTTACGAATAATTTATTTTAGAAAATTTAAATTAATTTTTTTAACAATTTGGTCTAAAATAAATATATAAGGAATGATAATTGTGGTAAACACCATAAATTATTAGTTTTTATGAGGAAAACATACCTAAGGGTAGATTTCCCAAAACAAATTTTTGAAATACATTTTCGAAGCTATACATGATATGCAATATGAAAAGGTTTGTGCGATTTTATCACATATTACCCGCCTCGGTGGCGTAGTTGGCTAACGCGCTTGTCGTGTTGAGCTCGACTGCTGAGGACGGGGAGATCGAGGTTCGAATCTCTGTCGGGTGAACTGGGGGTGGCTTTTCCTAAATGGTTTCCCACTCTCCCTCCACGCAAATGCGGGTTCACTTCCTCTAATTCAACCTTCCCATTTCCTAATCCATTAGAGTAATTAGTACTTAGAGCGTATAACTCGAACGGGTAGTAAGACGCGGTGCTAAATATTATTATATTTATCGTATATTTACCTTTTTGCTACATAACTAGTGGTTGAATCGACTACTTGGATTAAAATAATCTACTATTATTATGTGCTATACATTATTTGTATAGAGTTATATAATAAATTATAATTGATTTTCTATACTAAGTTAAGAGTATAAAATATTTGTATAGTAAATAAATGAGCAGCAACTAAATATGAGCAATAAATTACCAAGTATCGAAGAATTTTCCTAAAAAAACAACAACACGTGGATGTAATCTTATTCAAATGACGATTAATATGGAAGGGCTGAAACGTTGATTTAACTAACACCCTTCGTAAATAAAAATATTCTATAGTTAAAGATTTATATACGTTGAAACTTTTATATATTAAAAGTTACTTTAAAATGTTATATAGTAAAATAATTATATTAATAAATTTAACAGATTTTTGATTGTTATACATAAATAGAGTCAGAAAGTCTGTATATAAATATGTGTGTATGTTTGTGTTTGTATGTGTGTTCCAAAAGTGATTAACCACTTTTAGATCAGCAAGGACATTCACAATCGGCAATATGGTAGAGGGATTGTCTAATATAACCAGAAAAATGTAAAAATGGTAAAATTCAAAATGGGGTACTGGGGATTTAGTGGTATTGAGGGTCTTAAAAATAGAAAAAGCCTATTAACAAGCGTAGATAATTGAAATTTGGCAGGCAGGCAGAAAGAAGTACCACTCTCAAAAAAGGTCTTAAATTTAAGTGTTCAAATTTGGCGATTCATTATAATCTCTAAGCCAAAAACTTTCACCATTACATAACTTTATATTGACATTAGTAAGAAAAATCAAATCTGTCATGTCACGGTGATAACAAATAATTATGAAAGCAAACTGAAAACAGTGAATAACAGAGAGTTATCAATTAAATACCGCGCTGTCATAATGATGCTTGACGAAGTTATGTAAACTAGATGATAATTATATTTTATTTGATTCGAAATTAACTCCTGGTCACAGGATTACACTTTATGTATGGAATGCATTCCTACGAACAATGTTATACCGTTACTTAAGCTTATGCCAATGCATTAGTTGTTATATGTTAAACTATTATTGAATTTAATAAAATTAAACTATTGAATTATATTTTTACTGCACCATGTACAAATAATGATATGAAATATACTAATTTAATTAGTTAGAGATAAGTTAGGTAGTTGTATTAATAGGTTAGAAATAAAATAGGTATCTAAACTAACGATAAAATAGGTTACTATAATAATAGGGTAGGTATAAAATAGGTATCTACGCTAATTAGGTAGATTTAAAGTGGGTAATTAAGCTTATAAGGTAAGAATCAAATAAGTAACTACGTTTCTGGGGTAGGAATTGGTAAACATGCTAATGGGGTAGTTACTCTAGGGGGTAGAGATAAAATTGGTAACTCTGCTAAACGTGTAAAGATAAGGTAGTTAACTCACGCTAATGGCTTAGGGATTGAATAGGTAACTCCGTTAGCAAGGACGAGTTACGGTTGGTAATAAACGCATATAGGGTAAATACATAGTAGGTAATTACGCTAATAAGATAGGGATAAGTTAGGTAGACATTAAATGAAATTTACCGGTCTGGTTTCCCACTCTTCTTTCCACAAAAATGCAATTAGATTCCTTCTAAATTCTACCTTCATCATCACTATAAAATATCCACGTTTCTGGACCCACAGAACAAAGAGGCAAATATATTTCTTATCTCTGATCTTTGTTCTACTAATATTACTGGTATAAAACAAGGTCATTTAACAATAATATTAAATAAACTGACGTTGGTGGCCACAAGATTTAAGGCGTCACCGTTATAGTAGACTAGACTGCCGATCACGATAAGTTCAAGGTTCAAAACTTGGTCAGCTGTACTGAAGATAGATTTACAAAATAGTTTTCCACTCTCCCTCCAGGAAAATACATGTACACGTCTTCTAAATAAAATATTCCTAATCCTCAAAATCATTAGCGTAATTTGTACATAAAGATGTAGCCCGAACGGTTAGTAATACTCGATACTAAAAAAAACTACATAAAATAGTTAATAATAATTTTTCTAAATAGGACTTAATTTATGCAAATAAGATTCTATTTTATTTTCTAACAATTAATATCTCAATTATTGTATTTATTGGATACTTTTATTTTACCTTATATTACATTACCTTATAACTTAATATACATTACATTATAACTCTAATTTATGATACATAAATATTACTATAGTTTTAAAATTACAATATAAGTTAATAGTATAGTTAATAATTGTATCGACAACTCCAATAGTCCATGTAGCTTCTCAAAAATCCTAAGTGTACGTGATAAAATGTCAACAAAAATCATTTACATACTGAAAGTTTTGACACTGCTCTCCTATATTATTTTATGTTTATACTTTGATTCAGAAACCATCTACAAAACGCTGAACAACTCTTCCAGTAGTGACACAAAACCAACGTTACATGAAATTTGCCATGTTATGAATAATAACGCCCTAAAACAGTTAGGATTTAGAAAAAAAAATATATATATATATATATATATATATAATAGATCCACTTCATCGTTGCAGTACCATAAATATAACATCATAACGTATATGCGATCATTATTATTTGCGATGTTCAACTCTTTTTTTTTGTTTTACTCAACCACAAAAAAATGTACACAGCACCTAACCTATAGCATTTTGTATCCTGATGTAAAGAAGTGGTAGTGCGGAATAGAGCGAAATGAATAAATGAAAAGCGTCGAGAGTATTGTTAAACGATGTTGTTTTCCATTAATCACTAATTATTCTACTCTGTTGTGTTTCAGTTTTAGAGGTGGTGAGGGGAAAAGTGTATTTATGATTTATATTTCATCCCCTGTGATGTGAGGGTGTAACAGTCATCTGAAGGTTATTAATGGTTTGTACCATCATGAGATACAGTCCACCATCCAAATATTGGACCATACTATTTTATGAACTCTTGCATGGGGCGTCTGTTGGATGAATCGAGCAGCGTAACTGCCGCTACCATGCCCGGATAAGGGAGGAGAAGACCTGGAAGATCGAGACGAAGATGGAAGGACAGCCTTTAGAGCCCATGGGATGGAACAGGCCAACGGACTATAAAGAAGAAAGAAGAAAAAGAAAACTATACAATGATAGGTAAACTCGATATGAAACTATCGTGTATAGCAAACAGAATAAAATCTTTTCAAACCTATAATATTAACACCCGCTTCGGTGGCTCCATGGTCTAGCACGATACTCTTGCAGTAGACTAGACTTCCAATGACGGGGGGATAGTACACCCGACCGAGATTCAAACCTCTGAGGGTGGTTTTTCCAAAATGGTTTTCTGCTCTCCGTCCACGCAGAGACGGGTAAACTTCCTTCAAATAGACCTTACTAAGTCATAAAACCATTAGCGTAATTAGTACATTAGCATATATCTCGAATGGTTAATAAGACTTGGTGCTAACTTGTGTATAATATTAACGAAACCATAATGTGGGAGGTTGAATTTAGAGAAATTATACCCGTAGTTGCATGAAGATAAAGTGTGAGAAGTATTTTCAAGGGAAGTTTCCTTTTTAACATGGAAAAATCACATGTGGGAAACAACCCTAAGCGCACCTAGCCAATAATCGAACCTCAAATTCACCATCAGTGACTGTCGGGTTTATTATGAGACCAACACCTTATCTCATGTTATCACTGGTGTAGGTTGTAGTAATTAGTCCTACCTTCTATATTAATAAAGTGAGGAGTCTTGCTTGTCTGTCATGAGCGTTGCTTGATATATACCGCACGCAGAGGGCTGAAATTTTAAAATTTGTTTCCCCTTCACACGAACATGTACACCTTGTGGATAGAATTTTTTAATTTTTATCTAATTATTTTAAATTAATTTAACGTCAGGTCTGAAGAAATAAAATGAAGTAAAGCCAGGGGTTGTATGGTTACCAAAGGCAGCGCCGTGCACTTCTGCTAATTCACACATATTAAAGGCAAATGATCGTAAACTATTGATTTATATAATTATAAATTATCAAGCATTTAAATTTATTTCATTTATTTGAGATATTAAAGTGCATTTTCTGAAACGACTGTTATATCAGCACACGACTTATAAACTAACACACACAACACTCATCCCCCCGCCTGGTAATTCATCACTGTAATAGGGTAGACCCACATATCACCGATTATAATTTTTTTATAGCTATGCCAGGAATAGAACCTGAAACCCTTAGTTTAGTAGATGTACAAGCTACCAACTAAGCTAAGGTTTCCGATAATTCCAAATCAATAAAATATGTTAATCAATAAATGTTTGCATTTGGTTATGTAGTGTAATCATACTATTTTGGAGCCCCTGATATATTTAAAAATTCATGGGTGAAGTGTAATTTTCTTAAAGTATTGTATATACATTTTCCTTTTAATACTTCATCCATGGAAAATCAGGTGTTTCTAGAAATAATGTAAATGTAATACGCCTCAAAATATTTTCTTTCTCTTCAAAAGATCAACTCCGTAGCATAGGAATGATCTTGTGACGCTGGCTCTCTCTATCCAATAGGAAGCCAGCCTTCACAATATAATGTTGTCAGAAGTCTTTCTACTAATTAGTTTAACACTGTAGACAAGGGGTCCAAGAAGCAAGAGGTCATATATAAGCCATTTATTCGAATGAATACACAGAGCTATAGTAACATAAATCTATACAGCTTATGGTACTCAGAACACGGAATATGTAACAGAAATACAATCCGTAAATAAACAAAACTGTATCATTTCATATTATATCTTCGTACCGAAGGTGTTATCATCTTAATAAATCGTGTGCGACATTGCAAGTCTTATTTATTTTATCAGAAATAATCAGATCACGTAACCGCGTTCAAGTGCACAGTAACATATGCTCGCGTTGTCATCATCGAAAAACAAGATATCAAAATAATTAGTGCTCGATCACGGAGTAAACATTTTAATAAATACCGAATCATCAAAATTGGTGCCAGTCACGCAACCGTATCATATTAATTGGCTCCCAATCATGGGACAATTATATCCATAAAATCCGTAGCATCATAGTAGGATACTTGGGGGTGCGGGCACTACCTAGCGGGGCGTATGGGAACAGCGCTCTGATTGGCTGAGAGCTGGTCACGTGATCACGCCCCATCACACTCTGATTGGCTGTTGGTTTTCCCCCTCCTCTCCTTCTGACCCCCCTTTCCAGTGTTACAAACTGGTTTATTCTTGTCTCATTTGTTGTTTTATTTGTGCTCATTGGTTATTTATGTACGCTCATTGCGTTTTTATTTGTGCTAAATGGTTATTTATTCATTGGTTTTTATGTCTGGGTAGGATTGGAACGGGGAGTTGGATTTTTTATTTATTTATTGACATACAGTCCATGGCGTCAGGCGCTCCTCCCGTAGCATCGTTATGGAGCACTAAGCTCTCCTGACGGCAGCGTAGCGAAGAGTGTGAGAGATGGTTTCCAGCTTTAAGACCCCCTTCAGTTTCCCCCTCACGCCCCACCCTCCTTACATCGCCACGGCACAGAATGAACTAAGTTACACTGACCGATCCCTCTCACAAGACTCTTTTGGACTGCCTTTCACTTCACACCTCTCACCTCACTTCGTGATACCCCTCTATCTGTGAGGTCAGTGGGGGTCCTCAGATGTTGCAACAACCGTAACTTGTTATACATTTTGAAAGAATGTGGCTACGACCCTGTTGAAGACTCATGAACCCTCCCCCCCCCCC
>CABFVX010002747.1:49848-72350 GCA_902151425.1 Timema shepardi | reverse complement strand
ATATAATGTCTTTTAGTACGGCCTTACTTTCTGCACCCCCCCCCCCACCATTATGCCAATCGACCAGGTAGAATGTGTACCCACAATTTCTTCAAACGTCGATCACTCTGTCCCCAGCCGTATAGGCGTGCTTTAAACCCTGCGACCATCGATGCAAGTATGCAAAAATTATTATAAAATGCATTGTGACGGTAGATCGCTATCCAAGGATAAAGTGAAAAAAAGCAACTGTTTTATTCCTCGAGCCACTTATAACAACAGAACAAATAATTTAATGTCCGCAAATATATTTTTTCGGAATAATATACAACTCTTGCATTATTAATTCATAGGTAAGATTGAATTGAGTAACTTGAATTTGAGTTTAGCAACTATATTTTAATGAAATAATATATAACACTTAAATTACTCTTACATTGAATTGAGTAATTTGAATTTAATGTTCGCAACTATATTTAGACGAAATAATATATAACTACATAAATTCGGATGTAATATCAGTGCTGAGGAAGATATAAAATGTACCTGCATTTGTGTGAAGGCTGAGCGACACGGTGGAGCTGAATTTAATCCCCCTACCTCCATGCTAATTGCCACGAAGTTAAGCTTATCAGTATTTAGAGCTGCGTCATACTACCCGTCAGGGGCACAAGCCGTGGATGATGAGGGAGGAAACTGGAATCGGTACACACGCACGACAGGAATTCGAACTAAGCTTTTCAGGCAAGCGTGAAATAAGAGCTGAGTTTGACCAGGCGAAATGTGTAACATCATTTGCTAGGAATTTATATGTGAAGTAATTAGCGTTTGTTGCCCTCTAAAGGACTTGAACCCCTACATCCTTACGTAACAAAGTAAGATGTGTGCCCACATTGGCGCGTCATTGACAACTGAACATGAGAGATAATCAAACCCTCCAACACCATCTGGCTATCTTTGCCCTAATGATAGAAAGACAGAATAATAAAATTAGTGATGTACCGTCATTTGAACAGGGCTGAAATGTGAAAACAGCCAAAGCTATTATTTATGCTTTTAGTTAGTATTAGCATTTGTCAACCTTGCAGGAACTCGAACCCCCTACCTCCTCCAGTCACAGGGTGAAATGTGTACCCGCATTTGCACTCTTGGAAAAATAACCACGACCGACGGTCCTTATTGGTATATAGGATCCCTCTAGACAGCACCGGAGAAAGACATCCATTATCGGCGGTAAATCTATCGCAAATGCCAGATAACTGTATATAGCTTGGGCACGTGCAATCATCGATACGGAAACATTATCAACCAATAAGAAGCTGCCACCTTTACATGCAGCAAACCCCATTGAAGGGACTATAAATAGACCTTGAAATCATTACATTCGGTCATTATAATTAATAATTGCGGCTAGTAAACATTATGATAAATATGCTAAATTCAGGTGTGTTTTATTGGTAAATATTTTTATTATTATGTCTGTGGTGTACAGCGGTATTTGTTACTTTGATAGACTTTTAGGAAAACCCATCCCCTCCGCCTGAAGCGTTGGTAGCGCAGAGTAAACCGGACCCTTTAGAGCTTTTTAGCAAGGACAGAATTTACCTGGTGGATGGCGACTGGTATATGGGTAATTAGAGTCCTGCTATAGATTTTATAGAATTGTCAGTGGTTTTTTCCCATAATCGTAATTAATATGTATTTATTTAATTTCAGAATATTGGGATCCGTACGAGCTGGACACTGGCCTGAGGGAGTAAGTAGCGCTCGCCCGGGATTTAACAGTGTGTGTGCGGGCACCACCTCTTGATAGCGGTGATGCGGAGATGGACCCTGTACCGGCGAGCCTTCTGGAAGCGGTTGGTTTTCTTTACAGCATCGCCGTCCTCACTCCGCCGTCAGCCTTCAGCCCCCAGGACCCTACCGATGCTAGCGGAAATTCGATCCCTGATGCTTGGGGTGAATTGGACGCGATAGACCGGCTTATATGTAAGTTTGGCATTATATATTTTAGCACTTCTACAAGTAACTATACTATAGCCACTAGGTTAAAAATAGACAGCTTATTAAGCCAGAGTTATTCACGTCCTCTCTTCCCCAGAACCATCGTTGTTTTGCCGGCATACCAAAACTTTTCGACAGCTGACCGTTTCGAGAATATTAGCTCTTATACTCATGGTATAGAAGGTTATTATTACAAACAAACAAGAACAGAGAGAGAAAATTTTAATACTCGCCATAGCCGTGTTTGCAATGTGCTAGATCAAATTCAACCGCCACCTAAATGCATTCGATGGAATATCTGTATACTACCCTATCGGTCCCAGGTTCGATTACCGACATGGCTAAGAAATTCTGGTCTGATAAATTAACCTACAGCAGGCCGGATTTTTGGATGTCCTTGTCTTTAAGTTATTAGCATTTCATGCATAAAAAGTGACCACACACTCTTTTCTGGAATGGGTATCCAATCCATGAACGAAGGTAGCGACATCACATGGGAAGCCTTTCCTAAGGGATATAATCTCATGGCTTTCGATCTCACACCTAATCTGTCCGCTCACATGACATCGTATTGGAATTTGATGAGGCATGGGTCTCTGAGCATCGAAGTGAGCTTCACCAAAGCTCTCACCTAATTCGTCAACTGTATCGTGTACTGGGAGTTTGCCAACATCACCATCATCGACAAGGACAGAAACGTCGTGACCGATTATGGGAGTTTATATAAGCAGCTTCCCGCCCCTTATACTCGTCATTTAAATCATGAACGTTATTGTGAATTTCCAGAGCTTCATCGACGACAGCAAAGAGTTTATCATCAAGGAACTAAGTGTTTTATCTGTATGGGGTACATTACCTCAACATTGGGTGTTAAAACCCCCAAACTCTATCGAGGAACTTTCCACCGATGCCAGAAAGAAAACCGGCTATATAGTTAACAATATGCATGGTATTACTTGGGATAGCAGTGATGTGGATTACAGTCTGCTCGAATCCCTCCTCCCCCATGCCACAACGCGTGCAGAAACCGTCTACGTCAAGGGGGTGGAAAAGAAAAAGTTTCTAGTCAAATACACGTCTACACCCATCGTAGATCTGTACGACAGAGGTTGTTCATCACTGAAAATACTTAAATTGGGCTGCACCATGTGCATGGCACATAGTTCTGTATGGAATTTCTGTTCGGCCTCTATCGTCTGGGGACTTCGAGATTAGATGATTGAAGATGGACACGCACACCGTAAGACGTGCGCTGAAAACAAACCCGTGGTTCCGTTCTGTACGATCGGATGTTTTCCCTGCTGATCAACTACCCGCAAGAATAACGTGACCTGCCGCTCTAGTCATCAACACTGATCCATACACCAAAGCCTGGGATGCAATGGGTCGCCATTTTTATTGACAAGAATGGTGTGGGAGAATATTTTGACAGTTATGGTTTTCCGCCACGTATAAAGTCACATCAGTCGTTTATACGCAAAAACACTTCCCGCACGTCCCATAGCAAGCTACAACTTCAAAGAATCGCATCAGACGTTTGCAGCCATTACGGTCTCATGTACCCTCTCTATCGTGCCCAGAACATTCCGATGAAAACTTTCCAAAACCTATTCTCGCCCACCAATCATACAGGCAACGATGCTAAGGTGATGATATATTACAACACATTTTTTAAGATTGTAGGGTCCTGCTGCCCCTCAAGGGGCTGCATCCTTCAGTGCGCACCTATAAAAGGGGCGTCTCGTAGGCATACCCACCATAACTGTGACAGTCGTCGAAACAAACAAACATCATGGAAGGTCAAGACGTTTGCACCCATAAAGCAAAGCCGAGGAAGCCGCTCGCCATCACTAGTATTTTCAACACGTTGTTCCTGGTGGACGTAGTCGACCCCAAACGAGTCATCTATGGCATGAGCGTCAAGAACAACTTTACGCCGTATGTCCAGATATAAAAATGTGAAGTTAACTGTGCGGTGTGTAACCGTACAGAGTGGCAAGAACTGGACAACTACTAGCTGCTCACATCAAAGTTTTTAAGTAACATGCAACCTCCTCAGAAGATTAGTCTGACTAATCATGAAATCTCTCTTAGATGCATGTGTGGTGAGCGTATGGTCGGCATCAGTGAAAACCAAGGCACCGGACTCAAACGGGTCACCTATCTAGCACCTATTTAGGCGCGTCTTTATGAAGTGTGAGACCTCACTGATGCAGCCGTCAACCGACGGGATATGTGGTTGACACCCTTCGCACGATATTGCAATGATTTGATCGACACACTTGTCGTGGATGTATGCGACACCCCAACAGAATTAGCGGATGACTTTGACCTCGAACAGCCTACTGTAGAAACGTACATCAGAAACCTGGATCTTATGAGTGCGACCTACTATACACGTCAAGTCGTCGGTTTGGACTATTACATGCTGGATTGTGAAAAAAACAAACAATTTTACTAAAGCTTCTAGGAGAAGCTGTAGAAAAACGTATGAACGAATATATGCGTTGTGTCAGTCCTGTAAAACTATATAGTAAATATCATGTACATCTGTAAAACCTTTAATGTATGTCTGTGAAACACTTAATGTATTTCTGTAAAACCTTTAATGTTTAATAAATATGTTTTGTAATATTGTGTTTTATTCACGCAAAACCTGTCTGTCCCTTACACGTAGATACGAGTCTCGACTTGTCAAGCCGTCATTCTGGCACCAAACTGGCACCAGTCATCAGGAAAAACCTATTGTGACATCATTCAAGGTCGTGTTTTATTTCTGTCTTGACTTGTCTTGTCGACCCGCCAAACTGGCATCAGTCATCAGGGGAAAACCTATTGCGACATCATTCAAGGTCGAGTTTTATTTCTGTCTTGACTTATCTTGTCGACCCGCCAAACTGGCGCCAGTCATCAGGGGAAAATCCATTGCGACATGATTCATGGTGGTGTTCTATTTCAGTCTTGACTTGTCTTGAAGACCCGCCAAACTGGCCCCAGTCATCAGGGGAAAACCCATTGGGACATGATTCAAGGTCGTGTTCTATTTCTGTCTAGACTTGTCTTGTCGAGCCGCCAAACTGCCGCCCGGTATGAGTCACCGGTAAAAAACCCATTGCGACCTCATTCAAGTTCATGTTCTATTTCTGTCTCGATGTGTCTTGTCAAGCTTCCAAACTGGTGCCAGGTCAGCAGTCACCGGGAATAACCCATTACCACATAAGGGGATTGTGACACAGGGAAAATCCATTGCCTAGGGTAGGGTTGGGTAGGGTAAAATGGGTCTTACGGCTGCGATAAGCTGTCAGCTGCTTGGTGGTCACACTCTTCGCTAAGCGGCCGTTGGGAAAGTGTCGTGCTCTGTGTTCCTTCCCATGCCACGGGAGGAGCGCCCAACGCAGTGGACTGCACGCCTATAAATAAATAAAAAAACTCCATCGCCCCATTCTAATCTCACCAGATATAAAACCAATGAGCACAAATAAAAAACAAATGAGACAAGAATAAATAAGTTTGGAACACTGGAAAGGGTCTTTGGAGATGGGGAGGGGGAAAACCAAAAGCCAATCATAGAGTGAGGGGGCGTGGTCACGTTACCAGCTCTAAGCCAATCAGAGTGCTGTTCCTATACGCCCCGCTAAGTAGTGCGGGCTTAGTGGAGGTTGCACTGAATTCGGTTACTTAGAAGTACGTGACTTAATCTTTAGCAGCATGTTTTACCATTTATGGTTTTACATACTCTCCCTAAGCGATTACTTAAACTTACTGTACCAAGCCCCCTTGAATTAATTTATTTGATAAGATTAACAATATTAATCCAAAGGTTTATATAATTTTTGTTAATAGGGTAAGTTTAATTTAAAAAAATACCTATTCTGTAGTGTATCATTTAAAGTTATCTTGGTCTCTTGGTACTGTGGTCAGCTCCCCTGATTACTGATCCAGAGGTCCCGGGCTCGATACCTGGAGGTATCATAGATATTCTCCCCTAAATTGGAATTATACTTATGGTCACCATGGTTTGTTTAGTTATGCTTTAGTTTGGGTTAAGATATACACGGGCTTCTACATCTTCATAATCACTGTCATTACAGCATCGCATTGCTAGTGTGACGTGTTAACAACTTCCAAATTATGACTTGAGGCAAAGTTCTGTTCCCAACGAGTGACTAAAAGTACACATACACGTCAACAGAACTAGATACTGCATTTCTCAAGGTCAAACACGCCATACGCTAAATTAAAAACTTGTTTGGAGAGCGTATGCACTTTGTTGAACCCCGTGGTTGAGTTGAGCTACGCTAGAGGCACTACCTGACATTAGCAGTGGCTAGCCGCAGTTTTTACTCTAGCACTCTTCCTCTAACACTCAAACAGTATTATAATCATTAAAAGTTTTTTTTATATTATCCACTTTTGTTACTGTAGCTAGCTAACACGATAGTTTTGTATTGAGTAATACTGCCTAGGACGAGAAGATCGAGGTTCGAATCTCAGTCGGGTGAACTGGGGGGTGGTTTTTCCTAAATGGTTTTCCACTCTCCCTCCACGTAAATGTGTATTCATTTCCTCTACCTTCATCTTTCCCAATTCCTAATCTATTAGTTTAATTAGTATTTCAACATAAAAACCGAACGGGTAGTAAGACGTGATACTAAATAAAATATTTTGTGTTAGTTTTTTTTATGACCACGTCTTACTACTCGTTCAGGTTATATGCGAGTAAACTAATTACACTAATGGGTTAGGGGTGAGTAAGGTTGACTTTAGAGGAAGTGTACACGCATTTATGTGAAAATAGAGTGTAAAAACACTTTGGAATAACCAACCTCAGACCACCCAACCAGGATACGAATCTATATCTCCCTGTTATAGGCAATTTAGTCTAGCACGTAGTAAATAGGTTAGTGACTTGGCAGTATAGGGTCAAAGTTTCAAACCTTAGTGCTGGAGGTTCAGAGTTCAATCCTCGGTCCCGGCACAGATTTATCTGATTACCAAACCCTTCCTTCATCTCTGACAAAACGTGTATTAATCACAACTTGTGAATGTGTGGAATGCAAGGCCTCCACCGTAGTCCAAATTCCACGTTAAACTGTATGCCCTCCATTTAATCTCACAATCACCCTAACATTACACATTAGCGTAAGTGCGTATAGCCCGAACGGGTAGTAAGACGCGGTTCTAATAATAATAATAATAATAATAATAATAATAAGTTAAAATTAATGTTCAATTAGTCACACACAATGGTACTTAATACTTGTATTCAAAATAATACTCTTCTTAGAGTCTTACTACCCATCCAGGCTATCAGCATATTTACGCTAAAAGTTTATGAATAAGGAGGGACCCCGTTTCGGTGGCCGCGTGGATTAACGCGCTACCCTCGTGTCAGACTAGACTGCCGAAGATGGGTAAATCGGGGTTCGATTCCGGTTGGGTGTATTTAGAGTGGTATTCCCAAATGTTTTTATAATTGCCTTCCCCGCAAATTTGGGTGTACCTTTCAAATCCTTAAAACCATTAGTGTAATTAATACATCAGCGTATAGCTGACAATGGATAGTTAAACGTGGTGTTAATACATCAGCGTATAGCTGACAATGGATAGTTAAACGTGGTGTTAATAGTTAAAATACAATAAGGAGTAAGGTGTAATTTAGAGAAAGTGTACCTTCATTCTCGTGGAGAGATAGATTGGAAAACCCTTTTTGAAAAACTAGCTAAGAGTTGGGACTTTAACCCCGACATCCTCATTTCCAGCGATACAGACAGGACAAGACTGATGCATTTATTCACATACCTCACGGCGTGGCTTCTGTTTTAGTCCAACACATTAATTAAAGTTGTGCTAGTAAATGAAATCCTTAAAACAGGAGGGACTGGGGGGGGGGGGATTTTAATCCTGTACCTTTGTTTAACATTTCGTTTGTTTAATATTTGTATCACAAAGTGTAACACAAATTAAAGGAGTACTGAAAGTCAACTTAACTACTCCTCTTCAGTATCATGTTTGTGCACAATCGACTTTCTCTTTCGAGTTAATGACCAACTCGTATTTTTTAATTAAAGCCATCACGAAAGTATTGTGTAATTAAGTGAAGCCTTAGGTAGAGTTACAAAGGTAAGAGAGTGGTTGAAGTACATCCCTTACGCTAGAACCCCCCCCCCCAACCCTTTTCCTCTCAAACCCATGTATCTGACTCAGATTCTTCTATGGCCCCCACTAACTTTGTTATTTGATCTGTTGTAGGAAAAAGTATAAAATAGTAATTACGTTTAGCTAGTACTAGCGATCGTAAGAGAACACAAATGAAACACATTGTTAATTCTGATATTACAACAAAAAGATTTGAAAAAATAAATTTGGTCAATCCCAGATTTAATCCCCCCCCCCCTCCTTTCCGCACACACATTAAATTTGGGTTCAATACATTATTTTATGAGTCCTACTCATTTACAAATTCGAATCCAAATCTTATGGAAAATTATCAAAATAGGTTCTAACTGGCTTACTAATATATTATTAGAAAATATTTATTTTTATTTGGTTGAGGTGTTTAAAGTGCACTTTCTTGACCGACTGATTATATCAGTACATGAGAATTTCTATGAGAGAGAGAGAGTGAAATGGCCTACTGATTTTGTAAGGAAAGGTATTTTCACATAACTTTTATGGTTCTTTTACATGCTAATTTGAAATGGGACCGACGTCTTTTCTTCCCCTCCGAAGGAAGCTGTGCTACGGATTGTTATAGCATCCATTGATGACGGCTGGGTTTGAACCCATGTATACCGGGTCTTGAGGCGAAAACTTTACCCCAATACCGCGAGGTTGAAATAAGAGAATACTAACGGAATGTGAACATTTTTTATAATGCATTTATTATAACATTCAAATATCCAGTAAAGGGTTAAATTAATGGTCTGGGTTCTGGCTGTTAGGTTTGTCTTATAATTAGGTTTTAGATGGACAACCAATAATCAGTATAAGAACTCTAAAGGAACTTACAATTCATATATTATGTAATATTGATATTTTTGAATCTCGAATCCGATACGTTATCGAATCAATAAATATCGAAAACACTTTTTAAGATTTAAGGAGTCGGGGACTATAGAGTCTTTCCCTAATAGTAATAATAATAATAATAATAATAATATATGCCTAATAGTAATGATAACATATGCATACTATTTTCGTATAAAGATACATGCATATTTAAATACAGTTTAAGATTTACCAATATTTAAACGTGGCAAGGAAAGGAGACAAAAATTGGTCTTGTGTGAATTCAAATTAAAAAAAACAATGTGGATTACATTCTACGATAGGCTTAGTGTATGGTGGAATCAAAAGGTCTACCTTTCTGTGTTCGTAGTTCTGCTAGGTTGGTTTCATAAACTACCATTGACTTGATATTTCCACTCTCAACACATTAAACTATTTCTCTTTTCAAGGAGGAGGTGACCTGGCGGTCTAGGGGTAAGGTGTCACACTCTTGTGCTAGGGGTCTGGGGTTCAATCCTTGGTCCCGGCATAGATTTATCTGATTACCAAACCCTTCCTTCACCTCTGACAAGACATCTTGTGAATGTGGGGAATGCCAGGCCTCCACCGTGGTTCGGATTCCACGTTAAACTGTAGGTCATCCATTTCATCTCACAATCACCCTACCATTACACATTAGCGTACGTGCGTATAACCCGAACGGGTAGTAAGACGCGGTGCTAATAATAATAATCTTCTCAAGCACATCACAAATACAATCTCTATGGATCACTGAAAAATCTAACTCTTTTCGGTGGCTGAAAGGTACTCTATAGCGTCACTCTCATGTCAGATCAACCTACTGATGACGGGGAGATTGGTAATCGAATCCCAGTTGGGTGTACAGCGGATGGTTTTTTTGAAAATGGTTTCCACGCAAATGGAGCTAAATTACCTCTAAAACGCTTCCTTCCTCATTTCTACCCCATTAGAATAATTACCATATGTATGTATGTTAAGTCTGAACATTGAAGTAGATAATCAAAGACCGGGTCTGCAAGTGGGATACAAAGTACTTTTATTATCACGTTAGGACTATTATTTTGTAGGAAATATACCCTTTTTGAGTACAGAATTGATAATATTCTACCATATTTTAAATGTTGATCTATCAAAAGTTAAACCGAAGATAGTGAAAACGTGACGTATGAATTCGTGAAATTATATCTAGTAACCTTTCTAGTTGTCAGATACGTCCATTCTTAAGAAAATCGAGGTATAGTTACTTTTATAGCCGTCAGGTAAAGAAATCTCTTCCATGCAAGGTTGTAGTATAGCGATATACTTTAGTAACTTCTGTTTATGTCACATACCTGCCCTTCCTCTCTTAGTTTTCTAACAAAAGTAGTGCGAGAGTAACTTAAAGTTACTGGATACAATAAAATAGACTTTCAATTGATGCCATCGGCAACGTAACAACGCACACAACAATGTACTCAAACTGAGAAAAATCAGGGAATGTAAACAACCCTCTAAAGTAACATAAATCTCGACAACACCTTTTTTCCGTCGATGGCGCGCCGTCGGTAAGCTCTCTTACAAGGGTCAACCCTACTACCAATAGGTCATTCAGTAGTTTGGTCAGGATTGTAGGAGGGGGGTATAGTAGGGCGAAGGGGAGGAATATGTCCGACTCTCTCGAAAGTCTACCACAGGAAGCTTCTACACAATGGCGTTCCATGTAGCCTCATACATCGCCGATCATAAATGTCATCGCCATTCAGTGGGACTGGAGAGTAGAAAGGGAGACAGACGGGGTTGGCAAAAGGGGGTAAGGGGTGGTTTTGAGTTATGGTTGACCAAAGCTTTAAACCTACTGTGTGACATGATTATGTGCCGTGTCAGCGAGATTGTCCTGAATTCCCTCCCTACAATAGACCTACTGCTGGCCGCCGAGCTATATCTCAAAGTCAAAGGGAGGGGGAGGGAAGTAGATGGATTGATTTGGTGATACGAGATCGTAAATAATTTAATGTAAAATACATTTTTAATTAATATACTTATTCGCATATAGTCGCATGGTCTAACGTGCCACTCTCGTAATAGGAGGTTCTTGCCGGTGACTGGAATATTGGAGTTCGAACCACGATCAGGTGTGCTGTGGATAGTTTTCCCATTCTTCCTCCACGAAAATTTGGGTGAAATTCCTCTTAAGTTCTACCTAATTCATCCTTATTCTATAAGCCAAATTAATGTTTTTATATTACTCTAATGCAGAGGTTCCCAACCTTATTGTACCTTAGGGCACATTCAAAACTAACGTTAGTGCGGCGGGCACCAATCACTTTTTCAAGGTAAATTTATAGCCGAACATAATTTATAATGTAAATAACACACACTCAAAAATACAAATTATTTAAAAAAATTGTGAGTTTAAAATTTCAAAAAAATATCTTAAATTTGCGGAGAGAATAACGCAAATTTAAACAATTGAAGCAATTTTTACCAACCCAAAAGTCATTGTCAATAAATTTCAAAAAATATGGCTTTATTTACGGTTTTAACAAGACCAAAATAAAGACAAGGAAATATTTAACCACCAACCGTCATTTTGGTGCTTAGGTACATTTTTAAAATATATATTTATTCTGTGTTTATTCAGGAAAAAAGTTGGGTAGACCCATGTCAAGATATTTACAAAGGAAATAGGAAGTATTTGCATGGTAGTAGTGAGTATAATGATAGTTCCGAGTAATAAAGTACATTTTGAAAATGAGGTGGCAAAGAAAGAGGAATGTTAACAGCATACCTGAAGATAAGCACAAACCTGATTTTTTGGGGAAAAGTGACAAATTAAAATTATTAGTCAATAACTTTCTAGCTGTGGTAAAAAGTGGCGGGCAGGCGCAAAAGGCTCGGCGGGCGCCATGGTGCTCGCGGGCATAGGGTTGGATACCCCTGCTCTAATGGGTACTAAGATTCGGTAAAAAAAACCCAAAATAATACAGATAGATAAATCAGTTCCGAGCTATTACCGTGCGGTTCAATTTTAAATGGAAGCCGAAAATTAGAAAATGGATTAGATCTACCTTCAAGTATGTGTTAGAAATGAAAAGTTTGAACTAAGGGTCAATGTAATCGTATTTTCGTGGAAGGAGAATTGAAAACCACCCTCGGTACACATGACCAGAGTTTGAAATACGATTTTCGAGTCATCGGCAATCCAGTATATTGTGAGTGTTAAACCTTAAACCATGTGACAACCGAATAGGGGTATGTATATAATCAATACCTATAGAATATAAATAGTAAACGAGTAGAATATTATAATTTTGATTGCAACCAAATTTGTTTGTATTTTCTGTAGTTTAATAGCTTTACATTAATTTATATATTCATGGATGCTTTCTAATATCTTTAACAAAGCTTCTGGAGTGTGTGTGTGTGTGTGTGTGTGTGTGGTGCTTATTATTTACCCGTCCGAAATATCCGAATATTTACATTAGTGAGGTGTAGACGAGGAAGGTATATATATTTATTTATTTATTTATTTATCACCTCGTCCTACTACCCGTTCTGGTTATTACGCTTAAGTAATAATTACACTAATGGGTCAGGGATTGGGAAGGTTGAATTTAGAGCAAGTTAACCCGCATTTTCGTGGAGGGAGAGTGGAAAACCATTTAGGGAAAACCACCTTGAGTGCACCGACCAAGATTTGAACCTCGATCTCTCCCTCCTCGGCAGTGTATCTCATCATGAAACTAGCGCGTTAACTAACTACGCCACCAAGACGGGTGAAGAAGATATAGTTCAGACAAACCTGCATTGAGGCATATTGGCAACCAATTTAAAAATTACATCTCACTACACTCTGTCAGGAATCTGGATTTGAACCCTGATACTCTTGTCACTATCATCCCATTTAAGACGTGACTGACACCTTGTCCCGCTGGTACAGGTTTGGGATTTGTATCTAATGCTACTAATTTGGTATGCTTAATCTAACGTGAAATGCTCCCAAATTAGAATCTAACGAGGTGTATCTAGGAGAAAAATTACTTAAGTCACCTTTATACTTTGCCAAAGTCAAAGTTTTGTTAGTACCACTTACCGTAAGCTCAGACGCTTTGTGTGTTCTGTGAAAATCTACAACTTAATCAAATTTTCGATGCAAATATATTTATTTTAAAAAAAATACTTTATAACATATTTTGGTATAATTCTAAAAACTGCCTTCGAAATAAATGGTTGTTTTCTAGAATTGTAGGTTCTTCTCCGACAATTTTTTGATTTTCAAATTTTTGGGCACTAAACTAGAGATTAAGATTGATTGGATAGAATTTTGGAAACTACTATTGAAAGGAAGTGCTTCACGTTTTAAACATATATATGATATACCGTTTTTGCATCATTACGTAACTGTTTGAGTTGTTTAACCCATAACAAGTTTAAAACAATCAAAATCTATTCCAAAAACCATGCTCAAAAAATGTATTACTTTATCTTTCAGTGAGTAATTAAATATAATGTTACACGTTAGAATACTTTATTTAAAATAAATGAAAATAAAAATACAACTAACGTGAAATTTATGAACCCATTGACGACATATATATCAACTTAAATCTAGAACCGACACAACACCCAGCCCCCAGGCCATTAATTCCCAAGTGTAAAATCGGAAACCTACATTTCACAAATAATTGATTTTTCGATAATGCCAGGAATTGAACTCGGGACTTTTTGTTTAGTAGACAGACTCGCTACTGAATTAGCTAAGATGTCTGAGATCATACTTTATAAAAGCAATTCTAAACTCAATATACAATTGCATGATTATTGTTTAAAGATGTTAACCTTTATTTAACACTGATTAAAATTAAGTTGTTGCAGAATAGAAGACCAAATTCCCTTTTGGGTCTTATCTTATCTTTCTTCTCGAACTGAGTACTTGCTTGAGGAGAGGAAATACCTCCATCCCTTGTTACTTTCCCCATCCTGGCGTGAGTCACTTATTTGGTTGATTGGTTTTCTGTTTTCTGAAATACAAAGCAGAGTCCGATCAGTCACCTCTACCTGAAATGTTAGGCTCACATAGTGTTTGAATAAAGGTTACATTGAATAAGCTTTGCTCATATCTATTATAATAAAATGACGTGTTTGTCTGTGTGTGTTTGGTTGTGTGCGATGCCCAGACAAATCAAAGGCACGCAGAGCTCTGCAATTTTTAACATAGGGGGATGGAAGGGGGTCCGAATGCACCCTGAAGCCGGATTTCTTAAATTTATAATTAGCTTCTTAGTTAGCCTATTTTTAACAATTTTTTTTGAAGAATCACGTCCAACACCGCGTGGGATTGCTAGTTTCTAATATACATTACTTAGAAAACTGCTTTATTTTTCCAGTAAATTGAAACAGTTTTAAATCTGCGTTTAGTGAAAACATAATTATTTTATGCCTATTGCTTATTGCTATGTTTTTTTTTTTTAAAGGTGACTAATTATATAATTTAATGATTCTCTAGATTTTAAAAATCAATTGGAAAGTTATTCATGCACGTTCTACCCTGAGGCTGTAAATTAATCAAAATATGATAAATATTAGTCCTCCAACGGAAATTAAACAATTATCTTAGTAAGAGGACGCGCTAAGTATTCGGCTCAATTATCTAGAGCAGCGGTTCGCAAACCGTGGTGCGTACTACACTTATTCCAGATAGTACGCCGTGAGAAGCCAAACAAAACAAGCAAATTAAAGTTGTAAAGAGATAATGTCTCATCAAAAACCATAAATATATTAAGACCAAGTCAAACCAAACGGAAAAGAGATTTAAACAGTTGTTGGAGGGGTAAACAAAATATAAGTTTTTTTATATTTCTTTTATACCTGTGCCCTATTATCCATATTTATTGAGTAGAAATGTTAAATAATGATAAATAAAAACTGTTAATTTATAAATAGTGTTGTGTCATTATATTCCTGGGCGCCATTAAAATGTACCTAATTATTAAATATTCAGCACAATCTTGGTGACACTCAAAAATATGGAAACTGTTTGGGTGATACGCCATTCAACAAGTTCGGGAACCAACGATCCTAAAGTTTAGATAAATGTGTAAAAATAAAGGTATAGCCTCTACTCATATATTCATCATTTGATAAAAGTACACAGTATATTCAGGAGCTACTCTCAAAACGGTGTGAGCCAAGCACGTAGGTATGATTTAATCTTTTAATGTGGGGGTTATTTGGTTGGAAAGAGATTTTTTTTTGGAGGGGGGGGGTAGCTGACCTCCACCCCCTGAATTACCAATGGAAAAAGTTTTTTTTTTACTTTATAAACTTCTCGGACTGATTTAAACATTTTTACTGTGGCGTTAGACTTGGGTTAAGTCTCCCTCCATTGTGTAAAAAATACACATTTTATCATAGTTCTTATTAGAAAGCGTTACTTTTGAATACATTTTAGAGAGGCACGCTCTAGTTGCAGTTGAATAACACGTTTGTTTCTTATGGCAATTGATCACAGGAACACATCACAATTATATAGAAGTATCTAGAAGCCATTTCAATCAAACACATTTTTAATAGTTTTACTGTAGGAAAAGTGTAAAGTTGAAAAATTCTGGAAGTCATTACTAGAGCTGGGATTTCTAAGTTATGATATATTCTAGTCCTCGCCATTTAGATATACAGAAAATATAAATCTCAACGAATCACCATATCGTGGGCTTGCTGGAGAAACTCATTAAGTAAAAACTATTAATTTGTGAGAAAGGCAATTTTTAGTTTACGAGTGAATAATACTTTTAATTATTATTTTTTCGAAAATAATAAATCCAACTTAAACATTTTTTTAAATAATAATAGACACATACTTTAAAACATTAAGTGTTAAAAAATTATTTTTTTCATAATCTATTGGGTTGATTAAATTTAATTAATTAATTACTTTCAATTGACTAAGTTAGCTTACAGTGATAAGAAAATATACTGTTAAAGGTTGACTTAGTGAGATTTTTCCGATTAAAAATATGTGTTATAGAAGGTCGATTTAGTGACATTCATTATGTTAGAATCATGATAACTACTGGTTAAACTATTTATTTTAATAATCATTGAAATACATTTGTTTTTAAAGGTCTTGAATCATAACTCAAGATTTATTACTGATTTTAACACATTATATCCCCTTAAAAATACATTTTAATGTTTACTTATTCAAATATCAAGTAAATTGCATTAAAATTGGAGTACAATTAGAAAACCAACAAAAGGAACACAATTTTTCTCATGTTCATTATATAAAATCTGTTTGTTGAATTTCAAAAATAAAAAGGCATTTTGACAGTCATTCAATTAGAAAATAAATAATCCTATATTAATTAATCACTTTAAAAACACTCTGTGATGGTACATGACATAATGCCTATTTTTTAAAATGTCAAATCAATCTGGAACCTACATCCCCTCCAGCACAGTAGTCCAACAGCTTACATTCTTATCTTGTAATATCTTCAAATGGTTTTAGTATCACACGAGCTGTTGAAAGTGAAAGTATAACAATAATCTACCATAAGATATTTTATTTTGTTCACCATGACACCAGGTGTGTCTTGCTGAATACAAAATTAAAGTAATGGGCTGGGCTTAACGATTCGTGCACAACCGACGGTAAAGTTGTATTGTGTCGGGCTTGCAACAAAAATATGGGACGTTCCATTAAAATGACAATTGGAGCAAAATGTGCGGCGCACACTTCGCACGTAAAAATTTCTGAGTTATTCGAATCATCTTTTTTTTATATAACAAAGATGCAGGTGCCTTCCTTCCAGTTAAATAAACTAATTATGTAAGGACTTTGTGTAGTGCAATAGTCGCTGCGAACATTCCGTGTTTTATATTCCAAGGGCCTGAATTTGCATCCTTCTTGTGGCACTAATGAAAGTGACAAATTCTTGATCAATCAATACTCAGAAAGAATTATCTGCATATATATTATGAAGAAACAATGGACCTGATAATAAACTACATGGGATATGCCTTCATATGAGTCGCTGTGGATGAAATCACGGTTGTTTAGGATAGTTTTGTTGTGAACCTTGGGGTAGGTAAGATAGATCCTAAGGGTATTTCCAAACCATATTTGATTTACTGAGAAGTGCTGGAACATACGTATCATGTTGTAAGATCCGTGAATGATGAATTGAAAGTGTGACCTAGGTGAGCTCACGTAGAGAAAGTCCTGGTGTTATATTTGAATGTCACGGCGTATATAATGAAAATAGCAAGTGCTTTGAACTTGTTCTATCCTGATATCCATTTTTCCAAGTTTGGCTCATGGACTACATCATGTTGTGGAATACATTAGAGTACAGTTCTTCCAAACGAATAAAATAATTTCTGTGACAAAGAAATGGACCTATTTGTGAAAGTCCCACATCGAGTCAGAACTTACTAACTCTTGTTTGAAGTGCCGTTGTCCCCTGCAATTAGTTCTAACAAGATGGCAAACATGGATAAAACAGCCAACTTCTACTATGAACAATTTGGAGTTGTGACTTTTACTGCATGAATATAGTACTATATATCCATATTTAGTAGCTATTACAATAAATCACATGTTTTCAATATATTAAAATATAATACATTTTTAATCAATAATGGTATTTTAGCGACAGTTTCTAAAATAAAGAATAAAAATATATATAATTACTTTGTTTCCAAAATCTTTGGCTACTTTGTTTTAGTCTTTAGTGCATTCAAAATATATTCTGGATCTCTTATTTTCATTGTTCTAGTGTGCATAGGATCTATTGGCTCTGTAAATATGCAATTTTAATAAAATTTAGTTAATTTTTTATTCCATACACATCTCCCAAAAATCATCATTTTTTTCTAAACTTTCGACTACCATACATTTTTTTTTGTCCATACGACAAGTAGACAGTATTGTCGTTGGGTGGTGTGAAGATGATAATAATAATTACTGTATATTAATGAAAAGAGGCTAAATATATTCCATTCATCTCATAATAATACGTGTAATGTCCATTTAATATTACTAGTCACAGTAAGTTAATTAGAGAAATTAGAAATCGAAAAGGGTGAGAGAGAGAGAGAACGTTGTGATCAAATCTTAATCCAGGGAGAGGGAGGGAGTTGTGTTACGATCTTAATATTTGAGTATGTAAGGTTGAATTTATTTAATAATTTTAAAATCTTGGCCTTGGCGTGAAAATGAAAATTGATATTGTAATGTGTTGCTTTGAAGGGACTTGTATTCAGCGCTGATTCAAGACAGGTTCTGTTGAGGTAATTGAGTGTGTGATGTCTACAATTCCTTTTTTCCTAGACTAGCACAGTTTGCTCAGGACGGATGTTGTTGAGACAGGCTGTATACAAATAGTCCGAGGATCCTTGCCAAGGATATAGCATAATATTTTGTACAATTTATTCCTTAAATGCTTGATATTTTTTCACTTTTGGGAAATAAAATTCACCTAGTACATTAATTTATACTATATTTATTGAACATAACCTATGCAATTCACAATATTAAACAATGCTTTTAGACACATGGAGAAAACATTTTTTTAAAATTATTTTGAAAGACCTTGTTGGAACTACCAATTTTTTTCATCACCAATGAATATTATTGAATTCTACCAACACTCATATTGTTATTTTACAGTAAATAGGTAAAAAATGTTGGGCTCTTCAAAATATTTTACACCCTCTAAAAATACAAGTTACACGCCCTTTTGGAGGCTCAGTTCAACCCTGGTCTACTTGACTAATAGCATATAGTTTCCGAACAATTCGAAAAGCTACGCTGACCCCAAAAAGGGAATTACTATTGAAGTATAAAATGAATTGGGTTTTTTTAGAAACATATTCAAACTTCAATACAAAATAAATGTAAATAATTTAATTGTGTGTTGAGAGTCATCATAAAGTGCGTCAACGTGCGAAACATTCCAATTTAATCCAATTTTGGTATCGGATATTATTTTACCACAGCTATGATTTTATCGTTATATTAGTTTTTAACATTTATTTAAAGTGGTTTATTATAGTTTATGTAATATAATACATTTCTCTTCATATTTTAACCAACACTTTAGATATATCGATAGCACTTGTGCTTTCTATGCTAAGGGTCCCGGTTTCGATACCAGGTATAGTCGTTCATTTAACTTTAGTAAACTGTTATGATGTCATAGCTAAAAGCTAGTTTGTAAGTCATGTGGATATAATCCTGTTTTATTAAATTGCACGTTAAAAATCCCATTTGAAAAAATAATTTAAATGATCTAGTTTATGGAATAATATTGATGTAGGTTCACTTTCTAGCTTGCGAAGATTTTTTTTTAAGACTCTGGAAAAAAGATATCTGCAATATTCTAACTGGTCCTCTGGAAAGGTTTCAAGGCTATTTATTAGTGTTGTCCTGTCAAGCGAACAATAGGATTACTGCAGATTGCTGAATCTTGGGTTCTACCGAGAAACTTCACCTCTCTCTTGGATCAAGTGGGTGTGGTGGGGGTTTCCAACCCTACCTTGTAATAAACCTAGATTTATATAACTAATGACCGATTTATAGCCGAGGGAAGAGGTTTACGTGATTAAAAATATTATATTTGTAAATTACACACAAAACTTGAGATACTATGTTTTTTTTAAATCTAACCATTTTAAAAACTACATATTATTAGTTTATTTTTAAAATACATGCATAAAAAAATTAATTGTACAATTCATTATAAATTTAGACAAGTTTCCATATAGTCCTTATAAGAAAAATAATCAAAAATACATAATTATTGGTTAATTTAGAATTTCGGTCGCAAATCAGTCATTTTTACTGTGTATTAATAGTTATGCGACCGCGCCTTAATATTTTATTAGTATAGTTTTTAAAAAAATGTGAAAACCAAAAGTTTACCCAAAAAAACTTAGTTACTTATAGTCTACTAAGTCACAACATTTTATAAAGGCTCCAAAACTGCGTCTCAGGCTGCTTGTAAGAGGCCAGCGACAATTTTTACGTTTTTGTTTTAGTGGTATTTCTTGTTCGAAAATTGTATCAAGACTAATATTTTGATGTATTACTAATTAAATAAAAAGCTTTTATAAAAGTTAACAACAATAATTTATAATTATGTTAAAATTGATTTTAAATTGACATAATTATTTGATTTCACGCTATTAATAAGTTATTATAAATAAAAAAAAACATTTCATTTAGGGGTGGCTGAAGGGCCGGGCGAATCAGGCGGCTGCCTGGGGCGTCAGCTTAAAGTAACCTGAGTGAGATAAGATTATCTTAGGTTTGAGTACTATTTTCATATCACGCACAGATTACGTAATTTTGGGATCGGTTATGTCTGGGGGATTATTTTCATATTTGCTCACTATCCCCCGGTTATATAAAGGGAACCAAAAATCAATCCACCCCGGGCGCAAAATTTACCTTGGGCCATCCTTGATTTCATCATACTTAAAATATTCGTGGGTTTGAGAAGGCTCAATATATCTTGGATGGTCTATACAAACAGGTAACAGACTCAATCGACCCTTACGTTAGGGTGTAAGAGAATGTTGTGACCTTCCCCAAAAGAATGCAGCAAAAAAGTCTAAAAAAAACCAAACTTTTTTTCCAAGCATATTGCGGCTATAGTAGGATTTTAGTAATAAGAGCCTTTTAGAAAATACAAACACATAATTTTTTGTGGTCAGCATTGATAATATTTTACTATATTATTACTGTTATTTGACAATACATCTTGTGAATGTAGGGAATGCCCGGCCTCCACCGTGGTTCGGATTCCACGGTAAACTGTAGGTCCTTCATTTAATTTCACAATCACCCTAATATTACACATTAGCGTAAGTGCGTATAACCTGAACGGGTAGTAAGACGCGGTGCTAATAATAATAATAATAATAATAATAATAATAATAATAATAATAATGCTATTTTATAGGTATTTATAATATCTATCCAAAATGACAGCTATAACCCCTTGATTTAACGAGTGAGTACATGCAAGTAGATTTAGTAGCTTTTCTAGCTCAGGTAGGACTCTTCATATGAATATTAGACTGTACAAAACCGGATATGTCTCTGGTCCGGTCTAGAGTAGTAAGCCCCTTGTCATAATGGAGAAATCTCAATTGGCTGTTAAGGTGTCCATCATAATCATTTTATAAAAAACATGTTTGTTAACATATTATCTAAAAAATATTCAGGGTAATTATGTTATGACATTTCTTCGATAAAGAAGTAGTGCCCTTGCTTTATCGTTAATTCAAATATGGTGACGTTTCTCTTTACATTCAAATCTAGATAGGAAGGAACATTTTAAAGGTGGGAGTTTAAGGAATGTGAGAAAAACTCAGTGTTTTTGAAGTTTTTATAGCAACACTTTCTTTTGACCAAAATAAATCAAATATTGTTCAGTAAAAACTCCATCATCATCATCATCATCATCGCTTTACAGCCTGTGGCTGGGTCAGTTTAGTAAAATGCCTCCATCTTTCTCTTTCCTTCCACCATTCTTCCTCCTATGAGGGCTTATATTCTTCTCCTCTCACTTGCACACTTTATGTTATCTGTTCCTCCCATCTCTTTCTTGGCTTCACTTGCGGTATTTTTTCTTTATACTTCATTTCCATCATTTTCTTTGCTAGAAACATAAAAAGTTTAATTTTCTTCACACGGTGACCTCGACAGTTGTAAAATATCTGTCATGAGCATAAGATTACAAACTTTTTAAATGAGAAGAAAAAGTTGTACTTAAATTCCAGGACACCCTTGACAGATATTCAACAAACTGTTGAAGTCACCGTGTGAAGAAAATTAAATATTAAGCATTTGATTAAATATTTTTTTTTAAATTCTGCCTTCCTCGTCTCTATCTCATTAGCGTAAGTAATGGAAGATGAGTTTAATCCCAACGAGTAGTGAGACGTGGTGTAAAAAATGTAATTCAGTGATATTATATAAATTGCATATAGCATTGAGATGCTAAGTCAAACTTAAGTGACTGTTAAGATTATCGCGTCTGCTTGTCATTTTAAACTATAGCTTATTTAAGTTATATAAAAACGCAAATTTATTTAATCAAAATCGTGTTTGAATTAAGTTGGCGAACCCACTTCAGTGGCCACGTGGTCTAAAGCGCTACTCTTGCAGTAGGTTAGACTGCTGATAATGGAGAGATCGAGGTTCGAATGTCAGTCGGGTGTACTGAGGGTGGTTTTCCCCCCCCCCCTATCCTCCACGCAAATGTGGGTACACTTTTTATTAATATAACCTTCCTGATTCATAAAACCATTAATGTAATTAGTTATTATTATTAGCACCGCGTCTTACTACCCGTTCGGGTTGTACGCACTTACGCTAATGTGTAATGGTAGGGTGATTGTGAGATGAAATGGAGGACCTACAGTTTAACGTGGAATCCGAACCACGGTGGAGGCCTGGCATTCCCCACATTCACAAGATGTCTTGTCAGAGG
>CABFVX010002747.1:39336-49710 GCA_902151425.1 Timema shepardi | reverse complement strand
TATTATTATTATTATTATTAGCACCGCGTCTTACTACCCATTCGGGTTATACGCACTTACGCTAATGTGTAATGGTAGGGTGATTGTGAGATGAAATGGAGGACCTACAGTTTAACGTGGAATCCGAACCACGGTGGAGGCCTGGCATTCCCCACATTCACAAGATGTCTTGTCAGAGGACGTAATTAGTTAATAAGCGTATAACCCAAACGGGTAGTAAAACGATGTGCTAAAAAAGAACAAAAAACTGGGTGGTTGGTTATCAATTCTGAGTCTGGCCTGACAACTCTGGGATAGAACTAAATCAATGGTTTCAAACTTTTTTTTTTTAGTTTGTTTTATCAAACTTTATTCTCCTGATTCGATTTCGTTGTCTCGTACAGTAAATCTTAGACTTACACGGATTAGTTGAAACTTGAGAGATACTTGATTACGGTCAGTGCTCGAATTGAACAATATCAACAACCGGAACAGTATCAACTATCAACCAATAATTCCTTAATCTATTTTCCAGCATTAAACTATTACATTGGTGGGTGACCTGGCGGTCTAGGAGTAAGGTGTCAATCCTCGGTCCCGGCAAAGGTTTATCTGATTACCAAACCCTTCCTTCACCTCTGACAAGACATCTTGTGAATGTGGGGAATGCCAGGCCTCCACCGTGGTTCGGATTCCATGTTAAACTGTAGGTCCTCCATTTCATCTCCCAATCACCCTACCATTGCACATTAGCGTAAGTGCGTACAACCCGGACGGGTAGTAAGACGCGGGGCTAATAATAATAATAATAATAATAATAATAATAATAATACATTGGTAGAACTTATAGCGTTGTCTATACATACTTCAATAAGTTGCATTCTAAGCTTCACCAGTTTAATTGAATTTCAGTCAAATGAATCCTATTTCAGTTTACAATACTAATCTAATTCATTGATAATTACAATTAATTATTATTGATTCATATTGAAACAAAAAATACACTTCCACAGTAAAACGGTAATCAAAATTTAATTATGTAAGTAGGCACTAGTCTGAAACCATCAAGTCATTATTAATTAAAATCATTACAATATAATTCAAAAGTAAATTATTTTCGGCATAAGATTATTGATAATTACATTTTATTAACATTAAAATATAAACAAAACGTTGTTTGGCATTTCTTTTATTTTTGTAAAAAATAAGACACTTAAATCATCGAAACATGTGAAGGATACCTATAAATTGTTGGAGAAAATACTAGACTGAAATTAATTAAATTAAAATGAGAGAAATATGCAAGCTAAGACATTCCCCAATCACTTCTTGTGAAGTAAAAAAGAGTTTCATCCTACAAAAATGTTGTCACAGAAGAGGCAAAATATGGCACCAGAAAATTTATGATTGGCTTTATATTGATATGAAAAATTATGAAAATGTTGAAGAAGTTGCGATCTAGTGTGTAAGCAGAAGGCTTTAAACTTGTGTTGTATCAACCGGAACGCTCGTAATATTCTTTCGTATCAACCGGAGCGGCGTTCCGATGCGTTCCGGCCCAATTTGAGCAATGGTTACGGTACTTCGGCTTTCAACTAGCAACGCCCTCCATCAAACGTCCCTTTAAACATAATAGATTACGTCCCTAATAAGCTGACGCACAGCTGATAGTGTCATCGTAATTTTGTGTTTTTCCAACTTAAACGAAAGTCGTTTTCTCAAAGGTTTTATTTTCATTAGAAATACCGGTTAGGCTTTAATCATATTGAAATGTACACGTATGTGCCAAAAATTCATAATATTTAAGCACCATTTGGCTTATGCGGTTTTTAACTTGTGCGTAAATCTTCGGTACAAACTAACTGCGTAAGTCAAGGACGTACTGTAATGCATTATTTAATTCTATTATTAGATCTTATAAACATAATACAAACAACACTGAATGGAAAAGAAGTGTGTGGTATGAAATTTTCAAAGCAAATTTGACGAATGTGGTATTGAGATCGAGCAGATGTCCCCTCACTATTTTTTTTATCATTTCACCATTTATACACTAACAAAAAACAAAACAAATAGGCACAATCTACTATGTAAGTTTTATTATTATTAGCACCACGTCTTACTACCCGTTCGGGTTATATGCACATGTAAGTTTTATTTTACTAAAATACTTTAAAATATTTAAATAATATATTACTTCTCTCTGCAATGGCAGAAATGTATATATTTATTTGAGATATTTAGCGCCCACTTTCTGAACTGACTGATTATATCAGCACACGAGAATTTCTATAAGCGAGAAAGAAAGGTCTTAACAATTTGGCCTGGAGAGGTATTTTCACATACCTCTCAGGGTTCTTTTACAAGCCCCAATCAAAATGGGATCAGCGGCTTTACTTTACCTCTTAAGAAAGTTGTGCTAACGATTTTCATCGCTCAATAAAAAAAAAACGTTGACACCGGCTGGTTTTGAACCCACAAATATCAGCTCCTCAGGCTAGCACTTTACCCCAAGACAACCGAGGTCAACAGTAGAAATGTGAAAGGTGAACTGTGCCCTTTTAATTGAAAATACCTTATTGGGTTCGTTCCTTTTATGTGTTTCTATCCACCTATCCTGTACCTTCTTACAAATATAGTCAATATTCTATTCCGTTACAATTGTATTTTTTTAAATCCATAATATACCTCAACTGACCATTATTGTTTTTACCTTTCCCTTTTACTGATAGTGATGAAGTAAACTTATTTAAGTTTGGGTTCTGGTTGGGTTTTTTTCTGCAACAAAAACCTCCGTTAAGTAGCCAATGTTCCAAAAAAATATATTTCAGATTCATCCTAACTTCCCGCCAGAAATCTCCTTGTTTCCAGCACTCTGGAAGAGGGCTCGCACCCCCAAACCCTCTTATCATATATTTACCCCTCTTCCCCCACTAATTTATTTAAGACTACATCAGTGGACGAGGGGTTGGCTATTTTGACATCACAGCATAAACACAAAACAAAATAACGCACTACTATAGGAAAAATAACCCCCCACACCCGCAAAAAAAAATCCGTTTCAACCTCTGAATGCTATTTTGAAATCTCCAGTGCGTCAGTTAATCAATGTGTACCAGGAGTAGGGGGTGGTGTAGCTATGTCGGCCATTGAAATAGAGGGGGAGCTTGTTACAAAATAAGGGCGGGAATCTCGATAGGGAAGGGGCTGTTTCTCAAGCAGATGTAAGGGGCGGTGCCAACCTTTGTTTTTTTTTAATGATGAGAAGATTATGTCGGTAGCAACCATTATTTTTTGCAGGACGTCAGTTCAGATGGTAATGGGAATGTGTTAGGATAGTCAGGTGCGTATAATATGGCTACCCTTCCACCGAGGAGCTACTGCATCGGTGGGCATGCGGACAAGGGTGTCAAACTAATAAGGTCTGGTTTGCTGGTAACAGGGAGATCGAGTTTCAAACTTGATATACTCCGATCTTTTACCTAAGTGGTTTTACATTCTTCACACAAGGAAATGCTGGTACAATTTTTGTGGATTATACCTTACCCAGCCCTAAATTATTGGTATGTATAGGCCTAGGCTTATGAGGGAAACTAGGACTAATTGTTTGACGAGGTGCACTAAAATAAAAATCAAGGGCCAACCGGGGACTAAATTACACTCCAATTTTAATACAAAATAACTTTTAGAAAATAAACACCTATTTTATTCTAGTCTACATTAATAACATTTTAATATATTATTGTTACTTTTCACGCTTTTGTGGCCGCATGGTCAAGCGCGACTCTTGTGTTAGACTAGAGATCTAGGTTCTAATTTCGGTCGGGTGTACTGAGGGTGTTTTTTATAAATTGTTTTCAACTCGGCCTTCACGCAAATTCGGGTGCACGCACTCTAAATTAAACCTTCCTAATCCCTAACACATTAGTGTAATTAGTAAATAAGCGTATAACCGGACGGGTAGTAGGACATTATGCTAAAAAAAAAGGTTTCTTTTAAAAATTGGTATTGATAATCAAAAGTGAGAGCTGCATATTACATGACTTGACGTATGAATAGGTGAAAGTAGGTCTAGTAACCCTTCTAGCTTTCAGATAAGGCTCTTCATATGAGAGTTGGACTATATGTTTGAATTTCATACAATTTTAATATTCACAAGAAATATGGTAAAATACTCAACAAAAGAAGATTATAAAACATCTATTCCAAATCTTGCTTGTTAACAGGTAAGAGGGGGTGATAAAACCAAAGAATAATTGCTTTATTAATTGGGGTATTTTTAGAACATACAGCTATATAGGCTATAAGAGAGATTATTAGTGGTCCATGGTTGATTCTTTACCAGTAGTGTATACACGGGGAGGGCTTGAGGGGGCTCGAGCCCCCCTACCATAGTTTAGTGATGCCCTGAGATATACTTAGATCCAAAGATAACATAAAAGGGGGGGGGGAGTGTGGGCGATGACCAGTTAAACATTGTGATGATAGAAGATATCAAGTGTCACACATCCTTGTGTTCATCCTCCCTAGTAGTACTAATTGATGCCCTTACAGTTTAGGAAGTGGCCTGAGTCCTGAAGATTGTGGCAGGTTCCAAATCTCCCAGTTTCACACGTGGTTCTATCGAGGAGTTAAACAGTGGCTAGACATTTAGCCATTATAAATAATCGGTGATTTTTGTGACAGATCTATGTGACGGGTAAAACAACTTTGATTTAGGCCTATTTATTATTTTGTTAAATTATCACTTTTATAATAGTAAAAATATACATGATCAAGTTAATAAATACCAATTAAAAACCTTCCAAAAAAAGCTTCTAAGTGTATATAATGGTAAAAAAATTCCCCCCCCCCACCCCGGAAGTTTGGGGGTAAACCCCCCTTAAAGCTGTCCCCTACTTCGCAAATAGGCTTACGTTACCTTTCTCTACACAACTATTCACCCTCTTAACCATTGACAGCTCACCTTAAAGGGCTTAAATAAAGCAACCAGCCTTATCATTTATAATGTTTCAAATGGGTAATAAAATTGACCCCAAGATTATTACTTATTTATACGTCACATAGGAATGAATCAAGACGCTTTAGGGCCGTACTTGACCTACCAAACCACTCAAGCGCAGAGCGTGGTTACCCCATCTTTAGTGGCATCACCACAGGATGTTAGGTATAGTGGAAACATGATAGGAAAGTAGGATTGGAAAATAACTTTTTTTTTTCAAGCATAAAACAATACAAATATAGTCGAGCTCAGGTGCGGCTTAGAATAAATTTATTACCAGCGATCCCACACGGCGTTGCCCGTGACCCACTGTGGTATGAGAATTATATAAGCCCCCCCCCCTTCCCCCCATGGTGCCCAATTTGCCATGAGAATTTAACTATCAGATTAACAATATTTTCTTCAAAGATTTGTTAAAAATAGCCTAATTAAAAATATAATTAAAAATTTTAAAATCTGACTTCGAGGTGCATTCGGCCCTCCTTCCTTCCACATATGTTAAAAATTTCAGATCTCTGCGTGCCGTATATTTGGCTGGGCATCACATACAAACAAACAAACAAAAAACACACAAAAACTTCCTTTTATTATTATAGCTAAGTTTACTCGAATCGATTTTGCTTTGAATCGAAAAAGGGGCTCCCCTCTAATTCATGCATAAACTCACATATTTTAATTATATCTCTCACTTTTGACAGCCAAAAATTAGAGGCGTATCTAAAAAAAATGACATCTGTCGTGAACAAAAACGTTTGAAGGATGGCCGGAGGTATTGGTGACAAGGTAAGAAGGCGAGTAGAGGGGAGATGTTATTGTTTGCAGCGTACTCATAATGTATTGCTATTAATAATCATATTTCACTCCCTTTATCAATGGCACATTTTACGAATAGTCCCTGAAACGCGACACGATTGTTTTAGAGGGGTACGTGCAGCCCCCTCGTTCCCCCCATCTCCCCCGTACCCTCTGGTAGACAACCCTCCCTGCATAATAGCAATGCCGATAAAATGATAATAAGGTTTTAGGTACAGTTTGTTATTGTTGACAGCAAGAAATTAAATAGCATTGTTTCATGCTCTTAACTCACAGCAAGTGTACCAGATGTAAGGAATTTTCCTGTCGTCATCTGCAACCAATATTACTTTCTTCGTTCGCGGGCTTGCCGCTCTCTAAGGCGGAGCCGTTCACCAACAAGTAGCCTAAATCAATGTCGAACAGCCTGCAGTCTGTTTTTTATAGCCTCGAATCTTAATAATACGTAGCACCGCGTCTTACTACCCGTTCGGGTTATACGCTTTAAGTACTAATTACTCTACTGGATTAGGAATTGGGAAGGTTGAATTAGAGGAAGTGAACCCGCATTTGCGTGTAGGGAGAGTGGAAAACCATTTTGGAACCACCACCCCAGTTCACCCGACCGAGATTCGAACCTCGATCTCTCCGTCCTCAGCAGTCGAGCTCAACACGACAAGCGCGTTAGCCAACCACGCCACCGAGGCGGGTGCCTCGAATCTTAACGGCTTTTTAAAATAAATATTATAGTCCTGTTGCTTACAAGTCACTAGGGTGCTCTTTTACAATTTAAAACAACTCACATAATAAAACTAACAAATCACCATTGTGTTCTTTCGCATCTTAACACAACTCAACAGTGTGATCTTTAAAATTTTAAAATAGCTCACAAGTCACTTGTATATTATTTTACACTTTGGTCCAACTCACAAATACCCTATTTATTATTTAACATTTCAATAAATTTAATAAGTAATTTGTGTGTTATTTTATATTTTATTGTTCGACCTTTGTGGTCTTAGGATGAGGTACTCGCCTCAGGATCCAATGTTCATGGGTTCAAACCCAGCCAGTGTCAACGGGTTTTCCTTGAGCGATAAAAATTTGTAGCGCAATTTCCTTCAGGGCGACTAGGGGGGGGAGGGGGAATAAAGCCATCGGTCCCATGTCGATTGTGGCATGTAATAGAATCCTGGAAGGTATGTGAAAATAAATTGGTAGGCTCTTTCGCTATCACTCATAGAAAAACTCGTGTGCTGAAATAATCATTCAGATCAGAAAGTGCACGTTAAATACCTCAAATAAATTAATAAAAATTATTTCAATACATCTCGCAAGTCACATGGGTATTTTTAAATATTTTAATAAATTTCAGAAGTAGCGCACGAGTGTTTACTATCGCGTTTTAACACAACTCACAAGTCAACATTGTTCTTTTTTTTTTAATATTCATAAAGCTCACAAGTCAACCATGTGTGTTCTTACATGCATTAACCCAGCTCGCAATCTTCTATTTACGTCCACAGACAGCGCCGCCATCACCGTCAAGCTCACGTCAACTTAAAAAAATCAACTGTTTCCGGTGCTAAAATTTATTGAGAAATCATTGTTGAAATTTATTCTCATAAAGTGACCATTGATACATTTCTCCCGAAATCTGGACAGGATCGATCGATTCCTGGAATATCCAGGCCCTTCTATAAGGGACAGCCCTGGTCGAAACAATCTTACAATCCCTGGGTTTTCTTAAATAAAATATATCCATGGAAGGGATTGTATTTAGTCTACTTTGAAATAAATGTGCAAAGTTCCAAAAAGCTTCGCTACATGCTATCGTAAATAATCATTTACAGTAAAGATTGGGTTTGTTTGAAACTAAGATAAGACAGTAATTCGCGAAATACTAGCGTCCTCTTGTTATAAATTTATAGGAGCTCTAGAATGAGTCCAGCATTAAAGCTACGTGTTTTTTTTTTCATCTTGAGAGGTAAATAATATTTACTTTCCATAAAATAATAACATTGAAAAAACAAAAGGTATAGCCATACCTTGATTATGAGAGGAGGCCCGTTTTGGAAGGCCTTATTTCGTACCAGAATCTTACTGTAAAGTAGTATTTTGGTAGGATAGAAGACCTTCTAGAACGGGGCTCCTACCAAAACCAGGGTATAACTTGTAGGTCACTCCATCAGTGGGCAAGTGGTCTAAGGCATCCGCCTCGTCTGATTTGTCAATAATGGGAATCAAATATCGGCTGGTTATAATGAGTCTGTTTTTCCCTTAAATATTTGTAATTCTCTCAATCTAAATTTGACTACATTTCCTCTAAATTATACCTTACTTATTCCTCTCCCACTAGTGTGGATATTTATACCTGGATGTTCTTCAGAATGGACATTTGGAACAACTTTTAGAAAATATTGGTTATATATATATTTTTTTCTAATAGAAAATATATAAACTTATCTTACATATATATTTTTCTAAAAGGTGTATATATTTATTTATTTGCGGTCAACATTGATAATGTTTTACTCTAACTTATTATTAGTGTTATTTTATAGGTATTGACCCGCCTCGGTGGCGTAGTTGGCTAACGCACTTGTCATGTTGAGCTCGACTGCTGAGGACGGGGAGATCGAGGTTCGAATCTCGTTCTTGAGAGGTAAATAATATTTACTTTCCATAAAATAATAACATTGAAAAAACAAAAGGTATAGCCATACCTTGATTATGAGAGGAGGCCCGTTTTGGAAGGCCTTATTTCGTACCAGAATCTTACTGTAAAGTAGTATTTTGGTAGGATAGAAGACCTTCTAGAACGGGGCTCCTACCAAAACCAGGGTATAACTTGTAGGTCACTCCATCAGTGGGCAAGTGGTCTAAGGCATCCGCCTCGTCTGATTTGTCAATAATGGGAATCAAATATCGGCTGGTTATAATGAGTCTGTTTTTCCCTTAAATATTTGTAATTCTCTCAATCTAAATTTGACTACATTTCCTCTAAATTATACCTTACTTATTCCTCTCCCACTAGTGTGGATATTTATACCTGGATGTTCTTCAGAATGGACATTTGGAACAACTTTTAGAAAATATTGGTTATATATATATTTTTTTCTAATAGAAAATATATAAACTTATCTTACATATATATTTTTCTAAAAGGTGTATATATTTATTTATTTGCGGTCAACATTGATAATGTTTTACTCTAACTTATTATTAGTGTTATTTTATAGGTATTGACCCGCCTCGGTGGCGTAGTTGGCTAACGCACTTGTCATGTTGAGCTCGACTGCTGAGGACGGGGAGATCGAGGTTCGAATCTCGTTCGGGTGAACTGGGGGTTGCTTTTCCTAAATGGTTTTCCACTTTCTCTCCACGCAAATGCGGGTTCACTTAATCTAATTCAACCTTCCCAATTCCTAATCCATTAGGGTAATTAGTACTTAAAGCGTATAACCCGAACGGGTAGTAAGATGCGGTGCTAAATATTATTATAGGTATTGATTTTATCTATCAAACCACGAGGTGATATATATCTATATATATGTATATAGATACATATATATATATATATATATAGATGTATATATATATGTGTGTGTGTGTGTTTTCTACATCAATTGTAGCCCAATAGTGGAAAGATTAGTCAGTACTAATGTACCGTTGCCCAGGGGATCGCCGAATGTACTAGTCGTACATCCTTTCTGTGGAGGCTCTTTCCTTGTCCCAATGAGATGAGATGATGGTGATTGTGAATGAGAAGGTGTGGAACCAGCGGAAATGATTAAACCTAATTTAAGCTTAACTAACCTAACCCTGGTGACCTTTGGAATAATTCCCCTTATAGGAAAAATACTCATGGTACCAGCTGGAAATTGAACCAAGCATCCCTAAGCTCGTGGGCAGGTGCTCAGACCACTATACTGTACAACGGGGCCGGTTAACTGACGTATGAATAAGTGAAAGTATAACTAGTAACTTTTATTACACCCGATATCACTGCTGAGGTAACTAACTGCAGGTCTTATGGAGAAAAACTTTATCTTTCCACACTCTCACTCTCTCTCTCGGGTAACTGTTGCCAAATCTCCTCGATCTCAATTATGTTGGAAGGCGGTGTGCTGGGGTAAGAAGAAGCTACTGGCAACCTCGACTAGCCAGCGTTGCGAAACTTGTCATATATTTAAAGGGAGATTAACCATACTAAAACGCTAGAATGACAACGCTGTTTCCAAAGAATAACCACGATTTTAAAGTCCGTTCACCGTAGGAATTGTTTTCTGATAGGCCTTTTTCCCTACCAGAACTCTATTATATAGTGGGATATTGGTAGGAAAAAAGACCTTTCAGAGAGTAATTCCTACCTTGAATGGAGTATACCTCAGCGTAACATCCAATATAGTTGTTGCAAACTATGTCCATTCGTAAGAAAATTGTGGTATAGATAGTTCAGACAGGTAGCAAGACGCGTTTCACTTACACACACACAAAAAGGTGAAGGTTTAAAAATAAGGTGAAGCAAACACATCTGTTTTCAACCCTCTATATGTGAAAGAAATAGAATACATATGTATGGAAAAAAAGGGTGGGGG